>JAIPRL010002562.1:34517-57675 GCA_025469235.1 Pemphigus obesinymphae
TTTAAAGATGAAAATTTAAAAAGCATGAAAAACCGAAAAAGTAAAAACAATTATTAACAAAATGTTGGTTATATCCCAGAACATATTCACATTATATAGGCGGGAATATAAATGAAAATTACTTGTTATCTGTATATGATAAGAATAATTATCAGTAGAGTTAAAAAAACCTAGCGATTTCTTTTGGGTAACAAGAGTTAACTCCAGTGAACAACACTAGGTTTTCGAACGGTAACCTTAGAGTTAACACTGATTTCTCGAACGACACGAAATCGACTCTAGTTAACTCGAGTTAACTAGAGTAGAGTTTTCGAACGCACCCCATATATACAGTTATAACACGAAAAATAATATTCTGTTCAATACCCGTATTTTATATAATTGATATTAATTACATAATACTATTTTGTGTGTATAAAATACACGAGTACATGGAAAATGTTCCAAAAATTTAATATATTTATATTATAATTTACTAAGTATACCTAATATAATTATAATATGATGGGGGACGTTCAAGTATTACGTCAGCACATTTTTGGCCTTTTTATACCCCCTCCCCCCTGTCAGCAAATGTCCTACCCTCTACTTTATTACGTCAGCATATGTCTGACAACCTCTTTTTACTATGAAAAAAAAAATAAATAAAAAATTTCCGAATTTTATACGAATTAATTAAATTAAATGAAAAATTTTGTTACATAATTTGAATGTTATTTTACATAATATTTTGATAAAAAAATAAGTACATATTTAAATCAGTGTTGGATAGTAACGTAACGGACGTTACTCGTTACTGTAACGTAGTTAGTTTTTCGAGTAACGTTATAGTAACTAAGTTATTTAATTTTTGTAGTAACGTAAGAGTAACTACGTTAGTTATCTGTAAGTAACTTTGTAAAATAACGCGTTACATATTTATAAATAAAAAATGTTTTCGAAGAAATTTGTCTAAAATTGCCGATGATCCATTATATCTGCGAAAAGTAGATGTTGTAACGATTGTATGATTTTTTATAATATTCGACTGATGACGACTATCAGAAAAAAATAAAGATATTTTTGATATTTTAATTTTTACATATTTAAAAATGTTGAAAGTAACGTCATTGTAACCAGATATTTTTGAATTGAAAAAGTAATTTAACGCTATTACTTTGTATTTAGATACCTATAACGAAAAAGTAATCTATAGTTGCCTTTTAATTTTGTAACTAGTAACGTAGCTTGGTTACTTTTTGAAAGTAACTTACCCAACACTGATATTAACGTACCCAACCTACATATTTTGATTTTTTTTTCAGTACTGCAGCTGACGTCAGAATGGTTCTAACCTCCCCCCCCTCCCATCCCCCTTGTCAGCAAGTGTAAGTACACGACAGACACCCTATCTCCCCCTATGCGCTTACGTAATACTTGAACGTGCCCGCGGAGACATTTTTTTTTCTAACGGAAATATTACAGCCGGGTCGTTGAAAAATTTGATTTTTCATTGTCTACGGCGTATAATAAAACACGTTATTTCGAAATCGGTATTCACGAGAGGAGTCGTCGTGATCCGTTCGTTTCGAAATCGAGCGGGTTTCGTCGTAGGGGTACCTATATATATATATTATATATATTATGTATTATAGCCGACCGACTGTACCGGAAAAGGCTGTGCGAGAGCCTATACCCGTCGGCCCGGGGGTGGGATGCGAACGGGTGGTGCGTATTCGCGACAGGGGCGTGGAGGAGAGATCTCGCGTACGCTTACAATGAAACTGTCCAGACGGCTTGCGAATAGGGGGGGGGGGGAGAGGCCCGTCCGTCGTCGTGTCCGCCACTCGCCCGCCGACCGGTCTGCCTCGCAGACGGGCCTACGGGTGCGTGCGGCGCGCGGGCCGTTTAAAGGAAGGGGCGCGGGTGGCACGGAAAACCCTTCCCTTCCCTTCTGGATCAGACGCCCCGCCGTCCGAGACGAACCCCATATTGAGTTTCCGTGCGTATACGGCGAACGGACAAAACCGTGCTCTCCGCCGCGACTCTCCGGCGAACCGGGCAGACTCCGGTTCGGCGGCGGACCTGGTGTGTGGGGGAGGGGTTGTGCCGGTCTCGCGAAAATCCCTTCGTTCTCTCCAACGTGCGCTCCGTTAACGTCGATTATTATCGGTGCCCTCCCTCCACCTCCTACCTACCCGCAGTCAGGAGAGCATTATATTTGTATATATTATTACGGCGTGACGTCGATCAAATTACGCGGACAATAACGGTTGAATTGTTGTTGTTTCGCACAAATTATCCAATTTATTACTACGCACGCCAAAATACGTTTAAACCTGTGGGATATTCGCCGCCAATGAGTCCGGTAATGGCTCGGTCATATACTCATCGTATAATTCAATAATATGGAGTGGGGCAGCAGTGGGTTCTGACGCTGTAAAGAGTGCCGTTATGCCGTGCTAAAGGTAGATAAGATTAACTATAGTTTGTCGCCAGATTAAAGTTTGATGATGTTTAGTTTTACTTTATCGGCAACGGCGGCCCAGGCGAATCGACGCGTTTTCGGTACGAGAATTGAATTTCGTAACGTGATGTTACACGAAAATGATGAATTTTCGTCCAATTTGATTAAGTATATGTCAGATGAAGAACGTTTTCATTTATGTGGTGTGGTCAACGAACAAAACTATCGTTTTCGGGCTTCAGGACAACCTAGTTTGTTACGTAAAACTCCTTTGCATTCTGCAAAAGCAACTGTATGGTGTGGCGTTTCATCGTTTGGCCACCTGCACGTTCTCCTAATTTAAGGCCACCTGATTTCTATTTGTGGGGTTTTTTTGAAATCTAAAGTGTTCACTAATACGCCACATACACTATTATAGTTTAAAGAAAACATTAGACGGGAAATTACAGCAATCGATGTGCATATGATACACAGAGAATTATGGACAGTATGTACGCAAAATAAAGGCGGTCATTTAATTAGTAATGTAATATTTAAAAGTTAAGATTTCGTTAATAACAATTAAATATAATCTTTATGTCGAATAAAATACAAATTGTTTCTAATACTTTACTAATAAACTTCAATTAAAATTCGTCAGAACCCACTGCCCCACCCAGCACGCGGCAGCATTTCCAAACTTTTTTGGTTCACGCTTCCCTAAAAATATAAATAAATTTTCATGCCTCCAATTTTTGAACGTTAAAAAAAACTCGTTCAAATACAGACGATTGTAATTATTCCATAGGCAGGAAAGTTTTTTATTATTATTTTAGAATTGAAGAGAAGATGCATTAGAAAAACGATTATGAGCGAATTCGGGGTAATATTATCTTCGGCAGGTTTGTAAAAATTTTTGGTCAATTTCGGTATTGTTTTCAGACAATTACTGAGAATAAAAAATTACCTCATTAGAGTACCAATACTTAATCAATTAGATTATATTTTCTATCAAAAATCAATTTACCCTAAACATTTTACTTGACTCCCTTCTACCCCAAAAAAATGAATACATAGTTACCTATATAAAAACATCAAATAATTTTTTTTTTTTTTTATACATTTTTGAAAAGCGGTCAAAAAGTTTTGAAATCTTCATCATATCAATATAGTAGTATAGTCTATAATATATATGTAATATTAATATATATTCTGTAAATTACAAGTTTCTGGATTGATTATTATCGGTAGATGAAAATATGGATTAACTTTTCTTCTTCAGTATGTAATTGTGAAAAAAATAACTCACACAGTTTGGAAATTACTCCACTGATATACGGAATAAAATCAGTGTGTCAGATTCAAACATTTTTCCCCGTGAAACTATTTATATTCATACATAATTGAATGTTAAAAAGCAAAAGAGGCTAAACGACAGTATCAGAAAAAATATTATTTGCACCCTTGGTGAAAGACAGCCATAACTCAAATAATACATAGTTTTGAGAAAAACCATTTTAAAATGAAATCTTTACCACACGTTTAGTTTTAATGTTTTAATTTTACTTCTCAATTATTTGTGTTACCTATATCTTAATGGTTGTACAATGTATTGTTTAATATTTTAAGGTATTACACTGAAATTTTGAGAAAATCAGATTATGGCAGTTTTGCAGTATGTATTAAAAAAATACAAAACCGCCATATTTTGATTTGTGTCAGTTTTGTATTTAAAAGTTTTTGAATTTTGGTCGATAAAAAAAAAATCAAGAAATTCAAAAGTACCACAAAACGAAATATGGCAGTTTATTATTTTATTACGTGGTGATTAACCTTATTAACTAAAAGAAACATATACACGTTTTACAAGAGTAATTCGAAATATGATATAGGTACGATCGTTAAAAAAGAAATAAAACATAAATTAACACGAAATGTGTAAAAATAAATTAATAATAATGACATAGGATTTCCCTATAATGCATATTAATTTTTTAAGAATTTATTTTGTATTCCGTTAAAAATAAAATTAAGTTATAATGCATGTGAATAGAACATATTATAATTTATATTAATTGGTCCTATAATTATTATTT
Source organism: Pemphigus obesinymphae (assembly GCA_025469235.1). Classification (NCBI taxonomy): domain Eukaryota; kingdom Metazoa; phylum Arthropoda; class Insecta; order Hemiptera; family Aphididae; genus Pemphigus; species Pemphigus obesinymphae. The sequence continues at coordinate 39,039 of JAIPRL010002562.1, forward strand.
TTATTTATTGTAATAATAAGTTACAAATAATGCACTAGTTGCATGTTAAATTTCATTATTATTAAATCAATATTCATATACTCGTAGATATTAAAAATATTTTTTATTTATATACTGTTACCTATCGTAGTTTTCCAAATGTTAGAGATTTTAAAAATAAAATTTTGGAATACAACACGAAAACGAACAAAATATAGTTGTCTAAAATGTGATTTACGAGATGAATACTATTGCTATAATTTTGTTTTATTAGACTCAAATATTTGAACAGTTTAGTGCATTGAACTTTTTTTATTGTGATATAGAACAATGAAAAATATGTCATTTCAAAAATTGTTGTATGAGCTACTATGGGAAGCAAATATTGATGTAATCAAACGTAGATTGGATTGTAATAATAATTGAACTTTGTATTATCCAATATATTTACTTTAAAGTGTAGGAAAATAATACATTATAATACAATATATAATAATCACAATCTCCAAGTACTTACCATGTTTACAAAAACAAAAATTAGAATTTAGGAATCAAATTTATGACACACGTATTATGGACGTTCAGTTGATCTACTTTTATTTATTTATAAAATATCACAATTAAAAATAATAGTTACACTATTATACTTTTTTTAATACTGAATAAAATCACAAACATATAGCATATTATTATACAATGTTATAGGTATATTGTGTCATTAAAATATGCATTTTTCAAAGTATTAATGAATAGTGTTTGTGTTTTTAAAATAAAAATTATCTGTATGAAATATTTACAGTTTAAACATAAATACTAATAACAGACTTTTATATTATATATTTTGCACAAGAGTGTTCATATTTCATAATATAACAAAAAATAAAAACAAAAACCAAAATTTAAAAAAAAAATAGTTCACATCTATATAATATGTGATTATATTGTGTTCTTAAAAAGTATTGCCGCAGGCAATTATCATATTTTTGGCATAAATACCGTTGGTGGATAATTTCATTTTTTTGTACACATAATAGAGACACGCGTTTAGCACACTTGTTTATGACGTCATTATTTGATTCAGTAAATGTTACTGTTAAATTCAGTTAAATGCTTGACATTTTTAACAAACCGTAGAATATTGCTAATGAAAATTAGGATGAAGTGGCCCATATATAGTTGTAATACCGTCATAAAAAGGATATTGGTGATATACTTATTGAATTTCAATGCACTGATAAATCATTTCTTTCTTTAAAACGATTCTGAACATAGCTTCGGTATTATAATAAGTGTATTACATAATTAATATGGATAAAAAAAAATACACAGACAATTTTAAATTTCTAGATCTATCATTTTCGGAATTACGAAGAAATGTCAAATGACCCGTTTGTTGTTGGGTAGTTCTTTCTATATGCTTATGTGAAAAAACGTATTTACGCAAGACTGTTAAAACGGGTTCATAAAATGATTTTAGAGTAAAAATAATACCTATTATTAAATCAATTGAGGAAAATATTTTGGAGTGAACCTGATTTCGGTTTTTTTAATTTATTAATTTAAAAACATTTTTAACTTAAAAACCTGGTTTTTTAATAAGTAAATTTAAAAACCAAATGATATTCACTACAAAATGTTATCCTCTATTAATTTGATAATAAGTAAACTTAAAACTTAAAGTTAAAGTTAAAGTTAAAACTTAAAGTTTTAACTCTAAAATCACCTTAAGAGTCCGTTTTAACAGTTTTGCTGTGATGTACATTAGTGTTGTATTTATGTAATAAATATTATTATTATTATTATAAATATTATTCATATAATATTTATATTGGTTATTAGTGTGCTCATATTTTACCTAACTTAAACACAAAACCGTAATAGTAAAATCAACCACTAGTTACCACCTCTTGCTTCGTTTAAAACCTAAAAAATAAAATATGTCCTAAAAATGTTTTATATTTTATTCTTAGTTGTATACAATTCAAAGTTCTATTAATGATCTACAGGACAATTCCTAAGAAAATGCGTTTATCACTTTATTACATCAAAAATGCTCTTAAAATTTTAATAAAATATAACTTTATTTTTTTTTAGTGATCAGTAGGATATGGAAACAGTAGGGAATCACTACATTCATCGTGTAGGGTTCTATGGATATTGAATTAAAAATTGTAAACTTTTTACCTATTTTAGGTTATTTAGGCTTTTTGCCGCTTCCATGGGCATCATGGAGAGACACTCTCCATGTTTCTCTATTACACTCTCTTCTTCATTCTGTAATTCTAAGAATTTAAAATTTTACTAGGATCTTCACACCCTCTAGGACAGTATTTCTCAACCTTGGGGTACGCAGAAAATAGGTTAATTTAGTAATTATTTGTAAAACATTTTTATTGTTTTAATATTATTTATTATTTTTATTATTTCCTACAAAGGCTGCAAGACATTCTCTGTTCTACTACCATTTATGTGTACTGTAATAGTGGATAGTGCTTTTTCGTCCTACGCAGACTTAGAAAAATCCTCTAGTTACAAATTCAGGTTTCACCAGGTGAAAGTTGGTCCATCGTCCCTTCGGTACTCAGACTGGATAGTGTGTTATTATTATTTTACATTTGAAAACAAATATAAATCATTATATTCAAAAGACTATTACAATTAGGTAACCATGACAAATATTTGTATTTGTTATTTCCACTACATTTATAAAATATTTTGGTTATAAAAGGTTTTTATTTACGGTTAAGGTAACTATTAGAAAAATCAAATAATAACCTTTTAATTGTACCATTTAGAACCAATTTTCCGTTATAAAACTCCTATTTGACTCCCACCCAAATAGTGCAAACAAAATTTTCTTCTGAAGAGGACGCCACACCATACATTTATAAGGAGTTTAGAATAGGCTATTTTTAAAAATGAATATTAAATAATTAAAAAATGTTAAAATACATTTTAAAAGTAATCTAAAAATAGTCCTATACTCGCATCACTTTTTATTGTTATATAATCAAGACATATGTTTAAAAGCATGTTTATACGAAAAACACAAAAAAAAGCATTCTAAATTAAAGATGCAACTATTATAAAATGAATAAAGAACAATATTTTGGAAACAATCTCATTGATGTTTCACGATATTTTAATTATATGGTTCAATATTGTATGTACAAATAGTCTTATTTTTAAGTTTTTTGGTAATTAATGTTTTTAAAAACGCCGATGAGATTGTCTCCAGAATATTGTTCTTTATATATTTTATAATAGATGTTTTAGTTCTAAAATAGTGATCATTTCGTTTGTTTTGGTAGACATGTTAATACTACTAAAAATCACTGGTATGGCGTCCTCTTAAAACCAATATATTATTTGCCTCGTTCAGAATTTAAAATAAATTCTGGAATCAACAATTTACGAGTCTGAACTATACTAATCCAGATTTTAAAATGTACTTCTAAAAACCCCATGGTTTAAATTGTAAAATTATTAATATTAAGTACTATTTTTGTATGACTGAATAAAATAAAGTTCCTATAATTGTCTTTTTTTCAAATTACTTTATGATTTCCTATCTGTTCCTTGTGAAAATGGACCAATAGTTTTATTTCATTGCCACCCTCTTCATTTTTCTCACATTCACATTTCTATAGAAATTCAAATATAGAATCTTCCCCGGTGTTTTCTTTCCATTAGCATTTGTATAGCTATTTTAACTTCATTTAATGATGGCTCACATAAACGTTGTTTTACCGTAGGTAATATTATTTTCTCACTTTTCTATTTGAGTTGGTATATTTCAGCATTTTCTGAAAGACATGTTTTTGGATTATCTGGCTACTTCGAATTTCGATCTTATTAGTTATTAATAATTTTTCATTATTATTGACACTTGTTATTAAAAATAACAATTGTCATATTTTAAGCAGCGGTCGAAGTGGAGGGGGTGCCATTTACCGACTTATTTGATTGACATTTTTCATCCCCCACTTATTTTGTCAAAAAAAAAAAAAAATGCATCGTCAAATGATTCCTACTTTTAAGACTAATATTAGTATTGTGTATTATTTTAAATTTATTTATCTCAACTATAGCACCTAATATGTGAAATAAAATACGAGTAAACTTAAAATAAAGTACCCGAATCAGTTAAAATTATAGTGTGATAGGATTTGAACATTTTTCACCACGAGGTGACACATCTCTCTATGCTCTCACCAACAAGGATCAGTAGCATAGGTACCTATTATTAATTATAAAATTACAAAAATAATATAAATTGGTTAGATCAATTATATATTAATTTAAATCCCACTGCTCATATATTTTTGCGTATTTGTTTGTTTCCAACATACTTATATACTCAAATTACCTAGGTATATTATATGTATAGGTACCTATTTTATATTTATATATTAATAATAGGTAATATAAAACTAAAAATAAATACTTGGGTATGTAATTATCTATATAACTTTTCTTCTAGATTTAAATAGGTAATACAAATTACATAAAATCTTAAAAAAATTTAGTAGTGTTGAAATTATTCTAACCATGTTACGGGTGTTAGGTTAAACAGTATTTGGAAGAATTATTATGAAGCCCTTTTTAAATATTTTGCTGAATATAAATGTATAGGTAGTTTAGATGAAATTAGAAGCCTAAAATGAATAAATTTTAATATAATAAAAGCTATTTCGAGTAGTGGTTATAACTAAAATATTAATGACAATTTTCAGTAAAGAGTTGTTATCCTATGAATTACGATTAAGTATCTGTAAAAAATGTTTACCTTAAAAGTTTACTGCAAACTTTATAATAAGGAAAACAATTATTTTTATCTCCCAAACCTTTTATTGATTAAAATTTTTTTCGCAAAAATTTTAAAGATGGAAAATATTTATTCATGTCAGTTCTCTGAGTAAAAATTGTGAGCCATCGATCACTTTCCCTCTAATTTTAGGAACCTCGACCACTGCTTTTAGGTAGGTATGTTTAATTTAGCCATACAAATTCTACTATTCATTTTTTCCTAATCTAAGTATATATTTGACGTTCTGGTTAGGTGAATTATTATCATTATTATGTAATATAATCCAATAATATTGTGATCAATTAAATGTAGACATGTATAATCAATTTGACCTGTAATGTTTTGAAAATACTGGAGGATTTTAACAATATATTAATTATTTTGCACTTACCTATTTAATATATTTTTATTTTATTATTTTTTCATTAAGATATATATTTATATTTTTAATACTATTGATTTTGTTACAGAAATTATCAATTGATGTATACTATGAAGCAATGTGCATTGACTGTGTTCATTTTTTTGCCGAACAGTTACTACCAGTATACAAAGAGATGAATCAGCTTATTAACGTAACATTTATTCCATTTGCTCTAGGAGATGTAAGATATAACTAATTTAAATATCTAAATTATTATTATCTATAAAATTTTTCTGCATTACTTTATTATTAATATAATATTATTATTACTTTATGCATTTGTTTCAGATTACAACTAATGATACCAATGTAACTTTAGAATGTAAACGCGAAGGAGAATGCAATGCTGATAAAGTACACGCTTGTAGTATTGCAAAAATCAAGGATAATGATAAACTAGTCGAGTTTCTGGAATGTTCTTTGGTTAAAGGATTCGAAAACAAAACTGTACCAATCGAAGAGGTATTTAAACTTTGTAGTTAAAAACGGCAGGTTTCTAATGATTATTCAGTATATTGAAATTGGTGCTGTACTATATTGAAATTGGTGCTGTATTAACATTTTTTTTACATAGGTAGCCTTGTATTTCAAAAGTTGGATTTAATTATTTTGTGAACATCTAGAATTACTAACATCATGATAAACCTAGGAAATCTGGGTATCCAACTACAAATTTTGATGAAATTAAATTAAATATCTAATGCAATTTTTATGAAATGTTTTATATTAAATTACTGAGACTATTTTAAGAAATTAAAATAAAATAATTTTATGAACAAACAATAAAAGACACTGAAAATTTTGTGTTGCTTATAACTAGATTCGTTTAGATTTGTATGCATTTAAATATTTTTATTGAGTGTCTGCAGAGTGATGAAAGAGTAGAAATGTGGATGATTTGTTATATTTTACACATAAATGCATATTTTGAAAACTTTATTAAAATAATTTTTTTCTTTTTATAAATATGAAATATTTAAAAAAAAATTATTAAAGTTGTTTGTATATATAAGGAAATTTTTTTATAAAAATGTATATACTAATCTTGCAACAGTTTTCTTTCACTTACAGATACTTGTATATAAAAATATATAATATACCTATTATATATAGGTATATAAATAATATATATTATATACACAGGGTGATTTTTTTTTGCCATGAGCCAAACCATTTAAAGTATAAATATTTTTTGTGACATTTTTTCAGAAAATGATTTGTATATGCCATTCAATATTTTAAAACTTTTTATCCCCCTCATTTATTTGTTATAACTATGTCAACATTCAATTTTCAAATGGTAATCTATGATTTAAATATAAATTTTTAAAAATATATTTTATAAGAATTTCCACAATTAAATTTTTTAAATCCGATGAATATTACCAGAGTAATAACTAATAAGCATTCAAATTTAAGATGTGACGGAGCGGAGTCTGTACTGTTAAGTAGTATCATAGCATATAATATAATATGTTGAAAATGACGTACTACAATATGTGATGGTATATATTGAATTTTAAATCAATAATAAATAATAAATGATAAATGGTTTTTTTCAGTGGTTTTTGTAATATTTACATCACGGAGTGAAACTATTAGATCTTTATGTAAAAGGCGTACCTATATATACTAACATGATTTAATGTTATATATCATGTTTTATTATATAATATATATAATATTGTATTGTAATATAACAATGATTATGTATAAAGGTATAAGCGACTCTTTTCAAAATTATCTTTTTACATATAAATTATATTATTGATTTTTCTTAAAATTTGCTCTTCTTGAAAAGTTTGATATGCATCACTTATACCTTTTTGCCTTTTAAATGTCAATATAATAATTATTATTTAATAAGATGTCGCACCTACTCATTTTCAAATTCCAAAACTTGGATTTTTCATTTATTTTTTGTTATTTTATAGTAATTGAAAGTAATAAAATTATTTTTTAACAACTCTTAAAACGTGTAAAAATGGATGTATATAAAAAAAAAAATCTACCATGTAGGGTGCTGGATAATTTTATTATCTATAATTAATTTTTCATTTCATATTTCTATGATAAACTAAAGTTGATAAAAATGAAAAATGTGTTAAACATGTTTTTTTTAAAAAAATTTTGTGATTATACGATAATAAAAATAATACTAACAAGAATATTTTTAAATTATTTAAAAAATATTTTTAATATTGCCTATACAGAACCCTTTAAAAACTGTGCGTATGACGTTCTATTAATATGAGCGTATAAACCGTATGTATACTACACCTTAAAATGTCTTATATCTATGGACGAGTTTTACACACTAAAAAGACCTAATTTTTTGTCCATCTTGGCAATTATTGAATAGTCCTATTAAGATTTTTAAAACTGATACAAATAAATTTGTTATAGTAACTGCTTTTAATAGACTTTACTTTTTAATATATTTTCTTATTTATTATTTAAAAAGATTTTATGAAAATGAAAATAATTAATTATTTGTTAACCTAAAATCCATAATTAAAATTTCAAATCAAAATTGGACTATACGATCTAATACTATACTAATCACTATAATGGACAAAACATTTAAGTATACATGAGTAAAATTTATAAAACGTTGATAATCATTTACACATGTATGCTCAATGTTGGTAATTTTATTTTGTTGTGGGTTTACACTCACTAATATTAATTTATACAATTATACACGTCATACGCATACATACACACAGCATTTTCATATTGGAAAATTAGTTAAAATTAATCCACAGAGAGCCGAACTTAAAAAAAACTTACACCTTAATTATTATTATATAACTTAATTATTTTCTAGTGTGCCAGTAATAGTAATATCGGAAATGACATCATAACTGCCATCAATGCATGCATTACTAGTGACAATACCAGTTCAGAATGGTACCCGTTATTAAATAATTATTCAAAAACATCTCGTGCAATTCCAGTCCATAACGTACCTACAGTTGTTTTTAACAAGGTAATATATATATATATATATTTAAATAATACTTATGTACAATATATTTATACTAGTCTTTAATATGATTTATATTTACTACTTCAGACGTATTCTCTTGATGACCAAAAAAGCTCTATTGAAAATTTCAAAAAAGCTGTATGCGTGAAGACCTCAGATAAGTCAACTTATTGCAGTGACGTAATTAGTGGATCATCTACAGTTGTTGTTGGTGTATTGCCGATACTCTTCAGTGTGTACTATTTCATAAGATTGTTCTAAGTCCTAATCATAATTACAATACCTTAAGTTTACATTATAAATTAATTATTTGTCCTATAATCAGTTAGTTTTGTAAGTGTCTTTTGATTTTTTTAATTAATATTATCTACTCAATTATAATCTAGTATTATCTAGCCTCTACACAAATGTGACTCCATTTATTTTTGTGTGCATTCATTTTTTTCTTAGAACTTACTGTATTAATATATATATATATATAATATTATTTTAGTAGCTTAAACATAGTATATCATAAAACTATTATATAAACACATGATTTTTTAATGCACTTTTTATCATATTTTCAATAATTAATGTTGTTAATGAGAGAGTTAATATATCTCTATGCAATCAATGTTTCAATTGTAATATTGTTAAGCATTTAATTTTCTATAAGGACCCTATAAGAATATTATTAGTTAAATTATCCATTTATTATATTTTTAATCATTATTATGAAAAATGTATTTATTTTTTATTAAGTGTACACAAAAGTTTGATTAATATCAATTAAATGCCATAAAAGTTTGAATAAAATAAATAATCAGTGTATTCCAAATTTATTCATTATTATTTATTAGATATTATTTATACATTATACATAGGTAATATTGAGAACAAATCAAGTTTACTCCCCTCACGCATTTTTATTTTTTTTAATTGATATTAGTTTTTCTCTAGATTCCAAATAATATGTAAAAATAAAATAACAAAATAATTTGTTGAAAGTTATTAATATTAAATACGTGTAAAATCACGTCTGTTAGTTGACAGAGCAAAGTAGAGGGATATGGGGCAAAGTGAAAATTACGCATAAAAACACAATAAATGCATATCAATAAATCAAAATATGTTTGGTTTTATATATACTTTTTGGAAAAAAATGAATTATTTTGTTTTAATCATGATATAACTATAATGGTTTTTATAGCCCAAGTGCGTTTTATGTCATGTTGGACTAGACTAATAAAACTCCGACGGGAGAAGGTCTCAAAAGTAAATACAGATTACAGTTAAATAAAATAAAAACAATTTCGAGTAAAGTGCGAAGTACATTTATTAAGATCGACGAGATATAGAATAAAATAATAAAAATGAAATACTGTTAAACACTAGACGTGAGTTTATTATTTAATACAAATATATATGTTATATGAAAAAAAGTTAGTCGGGGCAAAGTGAATTCAAAAAATTTTATGTTGTCATTTTACTAATCAAAAAGATCTTAATTAATTTTTTACTATGTTTTAAATGTAGCATATATTTATATATTAACAAAATAATAACACAATATATCTATTATAAAAACTTGAATATTATTTGTTTTTATAACTAATTATTTCTATAGGTATATTTAATTGAGTTTATGAAAAGGAATAAATAAAAGTAGTTTTTTAGTCCATTTTCTCCTTTTTCATACACATTTTCACTTTCCCCATACTGTTATTCACTTTGCCAAACTATGGGGCGAAGTCAAATATTTTCCAAGTTTAAAAAAAATTCATAGTTAAATATTGATTTAAAACTAAAAAACATAATCTTAGTCAATTAAATTGCATTAAATTTGTAATAAATTGGCATTACATCTTAAGTGATTAATAAGTATGTTGTAATTATTCAAACATAAAGGTGTCCACTTTGCTCCACATTCCTCTAATAGGTATATTATTAAGCTATTATATATTTTATATTTTATTGTTCGTCCACCATTAAAGAATGATCCTGCCTCACTTGGTGATTCGTTTTCAATGGTTAAACAGAATTTTTTTAATATTGAGATGAAGTTGGCTAAGGATTCAAAATTAGCTACCTAATGACTGTAATACTTTCATATAGGTATTAAACTAGGACATATAGAACAAATTGATGGTTTTAATACTCTAGGTACTCCATTAAAATAACTTTCATTTATCAAAATGTTTTAGACATTCGTAATTTGATTATTCGTTAAAAAATAATAAAAATTTATATTTTTCTAAATAAAAAACAGATTTAACACAATAACAATACGAGTATGTGAATTGTGCTATACTACTTTCTTTGGTGGGTAAATTTAATCTCGGAAAAACTCTTTTCTTAGAAACTAAGCAGTTTTAATAGTAAAAGTGCATCTTTTTCAAATTAATGATCAAAATATTATCTACATTTTAACGTAGGTTATTTTTGATCAAATATTTTTAACCAACGTCATAAACATTTGGTAAATGTTTAAATTCAATATCCTATACCTATAATTCTGTTTTTTTATTATATTAAGTCACCCATGAAAAAATTCTTGATCTTTAATTTTATGAACATGTACTTTTGCGTTAAAATTGCTCAGTTTCCCAGAAAATGCTTTTCTAAGAGATAATTATATTATAGGTACAAAAAAATAGTTAAAAGTTTATATTAATACTTGTAAGAGATATAAAAAAATATTGAAAAATATTAAGAGTGTAGGTAACAATAAATTTGGCAAACTAAGGTATTCAAATCGAGGGGGGGGGTGTCCAGACATGGAAGATACTCACCCAAATTACGCAACTGGAAAGATAATAATATCTCATCTGTTAACACAATTTTAGTTTTGAATGTTATGATTTTTCTATATTATAGTGTTTGATAAAATGTGTAAAAAAATCATTGTAGAAAATATATTTTTAGTATCTCTTATACAGTAAGTTGTACCAACCTATCTTCTTTACTTCTTAAATAAAATATACCTATATATAATATATAATATGTATTTGGAATCGTCGTACTCACGGGTTTTAAAGGGTTCTGTATTTGTATATGTAATTTTTAAGAAATTTCAATAAAACTAAATATCCAATAATTTATAAATATTTAAATATATTTTTAAAGTAATTTAAAAAATGTTTTGCGTGAATATCAGTTTTTTATTACCGTATATCGTAATATTTGTTAAAAAAAAACACGTTTACATATTTTTCATTTAATTATCAACTTGAGAATATTGTAGAAAGATTAATTAAAAATAAATTATAGAGAACAAAATTATCTAGTGCCCTACGTAGACGATTTTTTTATGTACTCACGTTTTTCCATCATTTATGAGTTGTTAAAAAATTGATTTTTTTAATAACTATAAATCTTTAAAAAATGAATATATCAAAAAAAGCTATGTGAGGAACTAAATCATGTTATTCATTATAACTTGTTTTTTTATTTCGTATTTCTAACGTGTTTGTGAGTTGATAAAAATGAAAAATGCTAATGTTAGTTATTCATTGAAAATGTGTAGGTACGACATCCTCTTAATTAAATGCGATAATTTTATCGAAAAAAAAAAAAATTAACAATTTCAGTAATTCTTGCAGTATAATTCAGTACAACATGACTTTTGAAAAAGTAACTTAAAAAATACCGCATTTAAATTATTATACCTAATAGAAAGGGTAAGTGCTATGAATATAACAATACCAGAAAGTAGGTATCAAACGCTACTTTCACCTAATTGGCTATGTAGTTTCTGAAGCAAGCAAGCATAACACAAAAAAAGGTCAATGGTATGCAATGTCATTTTTACTTTTTTGATAGATTACTTGCGTCAGAATAATCTTTGAATGCCAGTAACCTGTTGAAAAAATTTCGAATTAAAATATTTATAAAAAAAATTAACAATCATATAAATATCAATCAATAAACTCTCCTAAATTTGTAGAATGGTAAACTATCGGGTCAGCTTCGGTTGAAGTTGTGTAAACTCGATACTAAAAGATATCATTAAGTTTGTTAAGATTGTTAAATAAATATTTTCGGATAAATACGGATTCTATTCCAACATAAATATTCATAAGCATACCTATCTATAACCTATAACATCTTCACATTCTCTCGCAGCTATTTAGGATTGGCGCCACCCTAGTCCAGGACTAGTAGAGTAGTGGTCCTACACTTCCACCATAGAAAATGTCTACTCAACTCTTATCTTCCGCATCTTCTTAATTTACCTGCACTTTCCTCATATCATTCGCCATCACATTTTCCACCTCTTTTTTGATCTTTCTCACCTCCTCTTTCCATCAACATAAATTTCCTTTACTAATCTTACTGCCTCAGTCTCTTCCCTCCTTAATACATGCCCGAGCCATTTTAATCTATTCTCCCTCATTTTATCTACTATTGAAGCTACTTCTATACTACTTCTTATATACTCATTTCTTATTTTATCCTCTCTAGTAGTAACTCAACTCATCCACCTTAACATTTTTATCTCTGCTACACTCATTCTCTGTTCTATCTTCCTATCTACTAGTAGTAGACTACTACCCAATACTCTGTTCCATACATAATTGCAGGTCTTACCACTGTCTTAAATAATTTACCTTTTAACCCAATAGGAAGCATTTTGTTACATAAAACCTCTGACACTTCTCTCTACACTTAATTCTGTATTTCATATTCTCTTCAAAACCCCCATATTTCTGTACAACAAATCCTAAATACTTGAATCTCTCAATGTCTCCTACTACATCCTCACTCAACTTCATTTCTAGTCTTTCCCTATTCCTTCTGTGTTCCCTTTCACCAAAATCATGCTCTATATATTCTGTTTTACCCTTAATAATCCTACTAGTCCTTTACTTTTAAGAGCTTCCCTCCACTCTTCAAGTCTACCATTCACTTCCTCAGGACTCTCTCCTATCAATACTATATCATCTGCAAACAGCATGCACCATGGTACCTTATCTTGTATATCCTTTGTTATTTTATCTATTACGAGGAAAAATAAGTATGAATTCAAAGCTGAACTCTGGTGCACTCCCAGACTTACCCTAAAATTTTCAGTTTCTCCACACAGACTCGCTGTTTATACACTTTTTTAATTATGCTGACATACACCTTTGGTTATTCTTTCTTCATTAGGTAATGCCCACTTCAAGATCTCCCTAGGAACCCTATCATAAGACTTTCTCTAGATCAATAAATAGTAAATACCATACACAATATCCTTTTCCTTTCTCTGTACTTTTCTACAATCTATCTTACACAAAATATTGGCTCCATTGCCTCCATGCCTCCCAGGCATAAACTCAAACTGATTTCTAGTAAAAATTGTCTCACATTTTACCCTTTTATCTATTATCTTTTCCCGAATCTTCATACTGTGGCTCATGAGTTTTATTCCTCTATATAAATTTCATATTCCTGTACATTTCCTTTACCCTCAAATATTGGTATCACACAACTCTTCCTCCCAGCTTCTGGAATTTTTCCTTCAACTAGTAACTTTCTATACTTCTACTAGTACTCCATTCGGTCCCACTACTTTCTTATTTTTCATTTTCCTAACGGCGCTCCACACTTCCTTTTCTCTTATTAAATCCACCATAACCAAATTCCACTGAACTCGATCAATAGTCTCTCTCGGAAATAGGTACTTCTTTTAATAATCCCTCAAAATATTCTTTCCATCTCTTTATCACATCCATGTCCTTCGTTAACACCCTCCTATATTATCGTCTTTTATACATCAAACAATTCTAAAGTTTTTGGATTGTTTAACAAACGTATAACATATACGTATTTTTCTATTAAAAACATTTCTAAATTGACTGTTTATATAATATGGAAAAATGCTTTTTGGTTTAAAAATGTATTAGTTCTTAATCAATATTAATGATTAATACATTTTTTAATAGGTACATTTATTATAAAAAAATTAAAAAAACGATAAATACGGGCATATCAGCACAGCTTTTTCCTTATTATTTCTCAAAATTTGATTAAATAAACCTATTGAAAACTAGGTGTTGTTCTCCTAATAAGTATATATTATGACTTATTTTAAATTTAGTTTTTGAAGTTTTTAAATTGTTTTAAATTTTTAAATTTTGAATATCTGCTAAAAATATTTAAAGAATAAAATTCTAATAATTAAATTTTTAATTCATAATTAAATTTGTAATTAAGTATTTTAATATCACTTATTAGTTATTAGTAAAGATCGAATATTCACGCAATTATAATATTATTAAATATGTACTTTTAAAGGTGAAATATGCAAGAACAAATACAAAATATGTAGAACAAAATTTAATTTAATTTGATTAGATTTAAATTTAATATTAGTAGGTACCTAAAACATTAATGATAAAAAGCAAAGAAAAATACATTATAAAAAAATAATATAAAGCTAATACCTATAATGGATACACAAAAAAGTTTTTATGCTTATTAGAAAAAAATTAATTAAAATAATATGTACACTTTTATAATCAAAAAATAATGATATCCTAAGTATAATATACTAAATTAAATTAAATATACTTATTAACTTATATAGGTATATATATTTAAATTTTTTAGTGATTAAATAACATTTTATGCCTATAATATGCAGACAAATGCATTTCAACCAAGTAAAATACCCAAAATATGCATTATAAAATTTGTTATTTTATCGTCAAGTAATGATTTATGAAAACTTTATAAATGCATATATTTTATGTAGAAAATAGCATCATGCAAATTATGCAAAAACCGGGTCTTCAGTTATTAGTAATTAAATTGAAAATTATATTAAAAAAAAAAATCTGTTGTAGATCATTACTATGAGTCATATAAAATGACAAATTACCACCCGGTAGTAGTAGAATACTAAGAATACTAAGAATTCTATATAATATATTAAATTATGATTTTATAACATTTATAATATTTTTGAATTGACATTTTTTTTTACATAAATGGTACCTACATTAAAATGAACAAGCATTTTACAATAGGTAGATACCTAATTATAAAATGATCAGCTATTACATAATTGATACATTGTTGGAATTAATATTTAAAAATTTAAAATAATAAAATAATTACACTTTTAATAAATATACCAAAACAGTCGATAGTATTTGAGTAAAAATAATTGCTTAAATGTCAACTGAGTTGTATTTCCATATATTTAGGGCGCCTTATATTATACATATTAGTTACTTAAACCGTATTTTTTCCCTATTGGCTATGATTATGGATATGTATTTAAAAAGCGAACATTTGGGGGTCATGCGTACTTAGATAGGTACAGATTAAATATCAAATTGTGTGAAACACTACATCGACTACATAACTTCCATTGTTTATGTGAAGTGTGCAAGTCCACAATGTCGTACGTAATTAATATTATCATTGGCATAATTACCGTTAAATTTATGAATTTCAAAAATCTGTAACTTCGAAACTAAGTTCCATTGACAAATTCTGATACCACCATTGTTTTAAGTCACTTACAATACATCCGACTTATTATAAAAAATTCGAAAGATGGACCTAAAATAGATTTGTCCCACCATTTCTAATGAAAACTTAAAAAAAAAAACAACGGAAAACACCTTCACGCATTTCTAATGCTATGAATTGTAGAATTATTGTATAATAATTATTTTAGTACCAAAAATAAAGCGAGAACTTTAACTATGATCGTACGCCAGCTTTTTAAATTTTATTTGAAATTTTTGTTAGATATGTGTGTCACATCCTCTTAATTCTAGTCAAATATTTTTATATGCATTGATCAGGTCTTGAGAGAAGACCGTACGCGCAGATTTTAAGGGGTTTTGTATAGTCATTTTTTTATGAAATTTGAATATAGATGTTATAATATAGAAGTGTTCAATGATTTTAAAATATTTAAATATATTTTTAAAGTATTTTAAAAATAGTATTTGTTAATAAACATGTTGCACATTTTTCATTTTTATCAAGAAATATCGTAGAAAGATGAAATAAAAAATAAATGATAAAGAACAAAATGATTAGTGACCATATTTTTGATATGTGCATTTTTACGCGTTTTATAAAAACCAATGAATATATAAATAAAAGGCTAAATAGGGCACGAGATATATGTTATAAGCTATAATTTGTGTTTTATTTCGTATTTCTAATATGTTTGTAAGTTGATAAATAACCATTTTATTATAAATAACTGTTTTTAAACCCTATTAATTTAAAAAAAATATATTTATCTTTAAGATTAAAGTGACGACGCTACGGCATAGATAATAAATAATCTCCTCTATACATTTATTTTGGTAACAGGTAATTTACTCTAATATTAAAAATGACAAAGTTGTAATGCAAAATGCTGAAACAGGGCTATGTCACTACCTATATTTCTGTGTAAAGTAAATGTGTGACCTTATAAACAAACTGTTATCACAGTTAGTGACATTTCTATAATATTCTATGGTTGAACGTAAGTTTCGTATATTAGTTGGTTAAACGAAGTCGGCAATTGCGGGTATCCCGTCCAGTAGGCGGCCTGGCTATATTTTACTTAGTCGGCTAAATAAATAAGAAAGCTGTTCGCAAATGAAAATAATATAAAAATATATTTATTTAATTGCTTATAAATTAATGTTAATTCTCTTATATACTTATACATTTATATGAACGTTAATTTAAAAAATTCAGTCCGGCTGCGGGCAGGCACGTACCTATTTATATACCTATGTATATCTGTGTTAAAAATATTGCATACACTTTAAAATCTCATATCTCAATTTAAGTATAATTAATTATTAAATGTATTTTCAAAATATTTTTCTATACTATCTTAGTATTCCTAAGTATGTTATGTAAAAATTGTATTTTATTTTAATTTAATTTAATTTATATATATATATATAATACACATACTCGTATATGTAGGTATACATAAACGTCAAACGGCTTTTAACAATGAGTACGAGACAATTAATAACGACAATTATAACAATAATAAAGTATAATGGTAAATAAAACTACTAGATATAACAAATCAAATTAATTAAGGCCAAATATCAATATTATTATCATTTAAAGATCTAACTAACGGATCATTCATTAAGAAATTTGATCGAAAGGTGGGAACGTGAAATGTTTCACGAGATCTGGTACGGACCTTAAGAACATGTGAACATATACGATCAAGGATCCGGGATGAGTCTACCTTACCACGCAATAGATTTAACAAAAATAATTGATCCGCCTTAAGCCGCCTGTTTGTAAATGAACTGAGTTTTAAAACTTTCATTACTGGTGTATAATTATGCTGAGGGTGATCGATTTTCAGTAAGAACCTGGCTGAAGAACTGATTTAGGACTTATTCAACTAGGTTGCATTCAACCCGAAGAGAAGGATTCAAAACTATCAAGCCGTAATCTAGGATAGACCGTACAAGGGCGGAATAAGGTATTGCTAAACATGGAGTAGAGTTGAAATTAAAAGTGTGACGTCGTATAAGCCCAAGAAGCTGTAAGGCCTTACAAGAAATGTGTTCGATATGAAATCTAAAGGATAGAGTAGGTATATAAATGAATCCTAAATCTTTAATCTCAGAGACACGCTTTAAAAGTGAACCATTAAGAGAATAATTGTAATTAATAAGTAAGTACTCGGAATCTAGAAAATGACATGACTTTATATTTGTCAGAGTTAAGATTCAGGCCAACTGCGTTACACCAGATGACAAAACTATGAATTGACGATTGAAGGGCGTCGCAATCACTTTTTGAAGACACCTGCTTAAGTAAAGCTTAGCGTCGTCGACGAAAAGAAGTATACGACAAGAAGGAACATTGAAAAACACTGTATTAATAAAATTATTAAATAGTAACGGCGATAAATGTCCACCTTGGGGAACCCCAGATGATACCTTGAAAATTTTTGATGAAACGACGAATAAAATTAACAAATTTCAATCTATCAACCAAGTAAGAGTGGAACAATGACCAAAGCGGAATGCGAGACAGATCAAATTACTTTGATTAAAAATTTAAATAATGTTTCTATAATTGATTAAATAATAAATCAATACTTCTAAATTCTAATCGTTTCAGTAAGATCCTATACATGATATATTTAAATTGTAGACATTTCATTGATGCCTTTAAAATATTTAATGAATTATAAAATATACCTAATTTTAGATTCTGAGCGTAGCGAGGAAGCTAATGGTTTTACAATGATGTTTATTTTTTATTTATTTTTTTTTATTTTTCTGTAAACACTTTTTCTACCAGAAGGAGTGCTCCGATCTTTACACTCATATCCGGTTTCCGATAGCAAATTGCATCTAGTTGGTACTTTTAAGAGGTCATTTTTCGATTTTCATAATAGTTTTTTAATGCGTAAGCAAAAACTACCAAAAAATTACGAAAAATACGATTTTGTAAAATCGAG
>JAIPRL010002563.1:0-50583 GCA_025469235.1 Pemphigus obesinymphae
GGGCTAAGATCCCATATTGCCTATGTAGATAATAAAAAATGTACAAAAAGCGTCAAAATGTATATTTATATAATGTTACATATATTATACAATATAAAATAATAAAATATAATGAAAATTAGGAATACATTTTAAAGCCAAAAAAATATATACATTAGAAAATAATATATCGTACTTATATATATTATATATTAGAATTAAGTTTCCCGATCTGCTAACTGCAGTCTTCTAGGACTATTTTGAGCAAACATTTGTATAACATCTTCTACTTTGAACTCTTCTTTCTTGTTAATATTTGCCATTGCTAATCTATTTAGTCTATCTTGTGACATAGTAGACCATAAGTAGGTTTTCAATCTCTTTAACGTTAAAAATGTTCGTTCTGGTGTAGCAGAAGTAACAGGTAATGTTGCGAACAATTGCAGTAGTATTTTAATGCAAGGTACAAGGTTAGTACAATGAGCAAGTGTTTCTATTGCTGACTTAGGTTTTGAAATATTATTAGTTTTCCATTGTTGCATCCATAGAGACAACTCCACTTCTAATATGGAATTCATATTTACCGATAGATCTTGACTATATAATTTTGCTGCTTTAAAAATGTCTTCATCGTTATATTTACCAAAATTTTATGGAATCAATCCTTCAAGAGGAATAATATTAGAAAGTCTATTATCAAAACGTCTATCCATTGATTGAATAAGATAATCGAAAAATGGAATAAAAACTGAACGTTTAAAGTACATTTCAGGATTATCTGAAATTATATTCACTCCATTATTTTAGTACATTACAAATTCGAGGCATAGATATTTTAATATTAATTAATTTCCCTAATTCAATGATATTTTTAAAATGTTTGCTGAATTGGTTATCTGCATCATCCCGAAGACTCTGTAATGCACTTTTTATTACCTTTACATCCGATAAAGCTTTTGACAAATCTTGTTGTTTACTTTGTAAAGCAACACTAAGTTGTAATGTGTAAGCAAGACAAACCACTGCAACTTCAACAGATACAATAAATTCACTCGTTGTTATTGAGTTTAAATATAACAATGCCTTCTTTGACGTTTCACGGTCCTTATCAAGTTTAAGTTCTTTAAGTGCATATATTATAAATACATACAACTCTTTAAATGTTATCAAAGAATCATGGCGTTCAACCCAACGAGTATCACATAGTATTTTAAGTTTAGTTTTTCTTAACTTTTTGGATTCTGTATTATTTGAATAATAAAGGAGACTATAATAAATTATGTGAACTTTCATTATCTGTTTGGTTGAAGTTACTTTGTATTAAAATTATAATACCTACTTTAAATCAAAATTAGTAGTGCCTACTGTAGCAGACATTTATTATCAAATAATTTGGGTTTTATAACTTGTACTTACTAGATCATGTTTTATATCCAACACGATGTCATCTTTTTTCTTTTTTATGTTAAATATTGGAAATATATTTTTTCTTTTATCGTCCATTTTATAATTTGTTATTAACAAAACAAATTATTAAAATGTAATAGGTATAAAATAACACAATTAAAATAAATATTACAAAAAACTAAAAGTATGATGTACCAACATAGAACCATGGAAAACAATACCTATATATAGTACTTAAACATAACGTAACGGTAGAACGTAGAAATGAAAAGAGAAAAGTGTTCTATGCTGATCATGAAAACAGATTCTTCATGGAGTTAAATTATAGATTCAAAGTTAGGAACGATAATATGTTTATGTTATCATAAAATGTTATACATAATCAATAATCATATTATATTTTACATTTTTATAACAATTAAAGAATATAACAAAACAACCAACAACAGAATGCAATCAGTATGGCTAGAACAGCTAAAAAAAAATTTAAAAACACGACCAATGGGGGGGGCTATAGCCCTCTTAGCCCCCCCTGGCTACGCCCTTGAGCCAGGCTATATTTATACAAGGTATTTCATTAAGGATTGCCTTTGATCAGTGAATTATACTATGTAAAGTGAAAAAATTGAATAATTATTTTTCTATCTTTTATCTTTAAGTTTAAAGATTTTTCTATTCGCTCATTTAATAATATCTAAGACTGAAAATAATTTATACCACTTAATTTATTACAATAAATACATGAATTGGCACCATTTGACAAAAAAGTGACACATATTTGCCACCAAATGGGACCAACACAATGACCAAAAACATAATTATGACGTGACACATTAATTTGGGTGATAATTTTAATCTAAATGAACTGATGATATTTATATTTGAATTATTGATTCATTTATTGAATTAATAAAACAAAACTAATTTTCCCATGTAAGTATTAAAAAAATTAGCTATCAATGAAATTAATGAATCAGTAATTCAAATATAAATATCACCAATAAATTTGCAGTAAAATTCTTACCTAAATTAATATTTCATACCATAATTTTTTTTTTATCACAAATGACTCCATTTTTTTCTAAAAGATGCAATTTGAGTAAAAAATAATAATATAAATAATAATTATAGAGTAAAGTATTAGTATATGTTTCTAAATAAATTTAGTGCCTACATAAAGTAATATAAATTTTGAAAAATATTTTTAATTTTATTTCCAAAAAATGAAATATTAAATTATAAAACATTAGGTTATGTATAAATGTTATATTTAATATTGTCTGTAAATATATTTAAATAAATAAAATCCGATCAATAAGGATGGAAATACTTCCTTCGACGAGTTGGATACTGGTGGTGGGTTTATTGAATTTGAGAGCAATGATAAACAATTTAATTTGAGCGAAACGTAGGTGTATATAACATGAGTATTACTATTAGCGTTTATATGGCTAACAAAAATTCGACGTCAATATACATTGTACTATATAGTAAATATTTGGTGTAAATTTCAAGTTTCTGTAATTATAATTTTGCAATTTAGAATAATTTTCGGTATTTTTGGTAATTATAAATAATATATATCATACATTACACCTAACCTCCCTCCTCCGGAAATTATTATATCCAGAGTTAAATCTTAAATGCGTTTTATTATTTTATTAGAAATCAAAATGTCTCATTCCTCCTTAAAACATGTCCAAGCCATCTCAATCTATTCTTTCTAATATTTTCTACTATTAATGTTTAACCGGACTCGAGAGAAACGCAATTTTGAAAATAATTGTAAAATACTTTGACCAGTTGGTTGGTAATTATAATAAATAAATATAATTATTCAAATTCAATCCGCGCAATATTATAATATATGCAATTATTCAATTAATTGATAATTATGTTAAAAATATAAAAAATATCAGGCTAATAGGGGGTACTTCACTCATTGGGTGAGATACTGATGGTGATGGATATATTGAATTTGAAAGCAATGATAAATAATTTATTTCAATAAAATGGTTCTGAACGAAACTTCTCTGTATACAACATGAGTATTACTATTAACATTTATATAGCTAATAAAAAATAATAAAAAATGATTTCCTATTAATTGGCACATTGTATTATATAATATCATATTATTATCAATCTAAAATAGATATTGAATTGTGGAATAATATCTAACACTCGCTCTATTATAATTATTCAAGTTTAAAATCACTATATATAGTGATTTTATATATTCAATGAGTGTTTTAGAGTTGTATTTTGTATTACTGTTTTATATTTAAAAACAATAATGAATTGTCATGTCCTGAAAAATCAATTCAAATAGTGGAGATATATATAATATATATATATGTGTTCTTAAATTTTAAGTGCAAATGAAAAAATTGTTTGTCGTAAATACAGTTGCTATAGTTATGTATTTAAGAGAGCTCAAGGTGAGACTGTTTGCCCTAAATAGGATCATTTATATAGGGAGTGAATCAAATTTATAATAAATACAAGTTACAATTACAATAACCCATCTTATTTCAAACTCAATTTTTATTTAATTTTTTGTAAAAACGTATGTATGTAAATCATATATCTATGTTGTATATATACCTAATTCCTAAATAGTAAATAATTTAAAAATAATGTATATGTATTTAATCTGAATACTTTTTAGGGTAACGTACCTTTATATGTTTTTAAATACATTTAGGACCTACAAATGGTAGTATTAATTTATAAATTTAAAAAAATATATTTTTAATTTTTATTCACAGAGAACAAAATATATTTAATTATAAAACATTAAATTCTGTTTAAATGTTATATTGTCTGTAAATATAATTAAATAAATAAAAATCTGGTCAATAAAGATGGAAGTACTTCCTTCGCTGAGTTGGATACTGGTGGTTGATTTATTAAATTTGAAAGCAATCATAAATAATTTCTTTTGATAAAACAATTCTGAGCGAAACTTTTGTGTATATAACATGAGTATTACTATTAGCGTTTATATGGCTAATAAAAATTTGACGTCAATATACATTGTACTATAGTAAATATTTGGTGTAAATTTCAAGTTTCTGTAATTTTAATTTTACAATTTAGAATAATTTTCGGTATTTTTTGGTAATTATAAATAATGTATATCATCTATATAGTCGGTAACTATATGACTTACCTACTTTATTTGTTATTTTCTAATTTATAACAACTTTTCTTGATATTTTCCTTATAAAAGGTAGTTTTTCTTTACGCTTTTGAATAACTTTACTACATAGAAAATCAAAAAATTACGTCTGGAAATTAGATACCAAATAGAATACATTTTTTATATAAAAACTCTACACAAGAAAAATCTTACTTTACCCCTTCTTTCCTTACTTTCATCTTGATGATTCCCGAGCGTACCAAATCAGTAAATTTGGAATTTAATCTATACCTCCTTAACGGTTGGTTGGATTACAAATTGTATAAGATATTTTTTAATAGATCTCACTAAAGTGAATTAATTGGTGTAGATTTGGTTTTTATAAATTCAAAATATTACATGATAATGTGTCTAAATTTCACTGTCGTTGGTTTCCGATCGAAATCTTTTTAGTTATTTAACTGATTTATTTAGATACACTAAACATTGTTATAAAGTACTTTACTTTGGTAAAAAAAATTACTGAATTTGGAATAAATAACATAGTAATTTCCAGAGTCACTATTTTGACAAATATATTAAAATTGATATAAT
Organism: Pemphigus obesinymphae; assembly: GCA_025469235.1. NCBI lineage: Eukaryota > Metazoa > Arthropoda > Insecta > Hemiptera > Aphididae > Pemphigus > Pemphigus obesinymphae. The sequence goes on from JAIPRL010002563.1 coordinate 5,126, forward strand.
AAAATAATTTGATATTTTGATATATTGTGGCTTAAGATTATAATAATTTTTCATTTTATATAATTAAAACCTATATCATTTAAATTCAGTAAACTATGACTTGAAAATTTCATTACAAAATGTATGATAAAATAACCCATTGGGGAGATATTCATCATAATATAAATGTATATTATTTTCTCGAATCCATCTTTATCCATCCAAATAAATGATGAAAGAAGTTTATAATTTGTTTTTTGAAGTTCACACGCATTTACTTATTGTTTATTAGTGCTTTAAAAATCTGTGACTAATAAGATATACTAGAGTACTTATTACATTGATATTCAACTTATTGTTTTAAATATTATAAAAAGCCAATGAATATACCGGTGTGTATTATTACTGCAGTTTAATATTTAAATACAAATTTGAAGAAATATGTAACCTACTTTGACGATAATATTTATTCAAAATTGTATATTGGTTATTTTTCATAAACGGAAATAGGTACACTTTAAAACTCTAAAAATTTTATTCCTCTATTCACAATAAAAATGAAAATTTATATTTATGCCTACAGTTTTTTTCTCAGTCATATTTTGAATTTAAATTTTTTAATTAAATTGTTTTTTTTCTAAAATAAAAATAAAATATAAAATATTTACCTTTATTATATTATTAGGTAAAAATTACTAACCATACATTATTTATTTATTTAATAGAAAATATGAATTCAATTGAATGTACCTACTGATATACCTAATTAAAATAAATAGCTTATTCAGCTATTCTTATTTATATCAATAATTAAAATAATTTATTAATTGCATTTTCCTCTATAAAATTACCTATATGAAATAAACACGAGAAAGTATCCTGTCATTGTGTAAATAGGTAGCATTTTTATGTGTAAATACAGGAGCGAGATCTGATCAAATTGTCTATTAGCACGTCTATATGTATGAAGTAATGATCAAATTTAAAGAATGTTTTAATAACTTTTATAGGTACATTTAGTTTACTTCCATACGAGCAGGTCTTGAAACCGCTTCCAAAAATAGCGGTAACCGGTTTCGATAGAAGCCGAAAAATTTTGATAACCGGTAACTAGTATTAAGTGATTTTTTAAATACGTATATATTGATAAACGGTTCTTTGAATATTCAAAAAATAAGTGGTTACCGCATCTGGATTTAAAACCACTTCCTATTTTTTAAGATAACCGCTGCTTGGTTTAAAACCTTTTTCTACTTCTCATAACTGGTTACCGATTTTAAGCCACTTCTAACTTTTTTTAATAGTTAATTACAATTTAAATAGGCTTTAGAAAAACCTTTATAATATTTATGACTATTCGTCGTTCAACTTTTTGATCCGCCATCTGATCCCGAAATATTTGTTAGATTATTAAAATTATTTAGAAAATAAATCCTATAATAAAGTAAACTTTGTCACGATTGCAAATAACAGAATTATAAAGAATTTATAATAATTATAAAATAATGATCATAAACAACGATTTTTCCACAATCGTGTCTGCTATCATTTCAATTTTTCTTTTAACCAGGCACAAACTAAGGGACTATATATACCTCATATAATATAATCTATAAACTTTGTATGTACCTATAACATATTATACCCGTGCTTTTAATAATCGCCTATAAGTCAATCAGTTGATCAATCTATATAGGTACTTTAAATTTATATTCTTTATACTCATATCTTTAGTATCATTAGGGACGACTATAAAAGCATATATATATTATAATATAGATACCTAATTAAAATTTAATAAACAAATGTCATATTATAATACAATAATAGGTATAATATGGTATTAGAAAATAAAAATAAAATGTTTATAAATATAAATTCCAGGTAAAAATTATGAAGGTATGATAAACAAAACAAATAATATTATTAATTTTTTTTTTTGGACCTTGGAAAAGAGCTAACTGTTTTTTGTTTTTATTACTTTCATCGTCGGTTATCGGTTCCGTTACAGTTACCGGTAAATGTAAAACCCCAAAACATCATTTTCGGTTACCGGTTACCGATGACCGCTTCATAGATTTAAAAATAAAAACCGGGAATCGGTTTTTGGTTCTCAAAAAAAGGGATTTTTAACAGTTTTTCGGAAAACCCGATCGCCTGTTTTAAGCCCTGCATACGAGCCAAGATAAAATACAAAGCCTTATATTTGAGTAAAGGTCGCAAAATATATAAATATACCATGTATAATACCTATGAACGAAATTTGTATAGAGACTGTGATAAACATTTATTGAATATATATATATCCAATATCAAATTTTATAAATAATGATTTTTCCAAAAAATAAATGTAACTATATGGTACAATATATACATTATACGTGGGTTGTAATCGATAAAATTAATTTACTCACAAAGTTCTCAAATGTTATCTGTAAATTATGTGAATTATAAAAATTAAAATAAGTTCATTTTTTTGTTTTATTGTTGGGATTTAAATGTTTAAACATTGGTAGAACATGGAATAATAACAGTGAAGATAAACTTAAAATAAACTTAAAATACGTAAAAGTTGCCAAATCTTAAATGTATTTACGAGTCGAAAAAACTAAAAACCGAGTACCTAATGCTGCAGTCACGAAATTAATGTACACCCATTCAGCGAACGCATCGTAAATGGTTTTGCGTCAACGGACTAAATTTCCAAAAAACTACAATAGTTTACGTGAAATAACGCAAACTATTACGAGGTATGCACATTAATAGTAAAGCACGCCTGTAATTTTTATAATGTTGAACTGTATAATATTATATGTCTTAAAACACTTTTATTAAAAACCACACACACACACAAAACGTAAAAATATTATGTGAGATTCCGTTACATTATAGGCCAACGAGCATTTGTACACTATTTAAGCGGCAGATGAGACATCGCGTGTATATATACAAGCAAAACGATAAACACATTTAAAAACACATTTCCTTTTATCCGAACATTTGCTTTCATTATAAATAAACAACAACAAATATTATTATTTCCAAGCGATGTTTTATTTTTTTATATAAGTATATATAAATGTACATCAGACGAGTCGCATTTGTTCCAAGCGTGTGTCAAACGGGTGTCAGTGGCCGTCAATCAGACCGTGGGCGGCGGCAACGGCGGAAACAACGGCTAATGGACCACCCGGTTTCTGTGTGATTTTTCAGCGAGGCGTTTTCCTCCGGAGGGATGAAAAACTCGTCTTTCGACGTCGCCTCCGCAATTTCGACAAAGGTGGTGATGAAAAAAAAAAGAAAAAAAAAAAGCAAAAAGCAAACGGAGAAACCCCCACAGGTATATCAATTACCGGGGGTGTCGCGGAATTAAAAATCATTTGTCCCGGACCGCGAAGAAATCCGTTTTGTGGTCTTAGATTTTCGGTGCGGTTATTCAATCAAACGTCCCGTGAAATTGAATGTAAACACACGCGACTATTAAGTTACCGACTACGTTAACGCGATATCTAAACACACACACACACACACATATATATATATATATACACACACACACATATGTATATACAGTGTATAATATACACACACTATATAATAAATATAATATATTAAATACACAAGACACGAAATCTAATACGCTCAAACACACACTATCGCGCCGCCGGTAAATCTGATTGATAGCTATAGCGCGTTTGCGCGCGCGACGGCGTATATATTGTTTGTTTGCGAATTTGCGGCCGACCGCTACCCTCAGGGTCCGGCGATATGGCTCGCGGCAGTGGATGTATATTATAGGTACGTGATAGTACTTGTTGAGATTTTCGTTCTCGTCTTTATTTTTATTTTCTTCTTCACTTGGACCATATATTCATAGGAAGTCTTGTAAACTATATTTGAATACATAATGTATAATATAATTCGACACAAATACTCGTACCTATTTTATTATATTCCAATAAGATACTAGCTTATTTAAGTAGTTGAAAAAAAATGAATTTTGACAGATTGTCCCAAAGTTTAAAATCGGTAAAAATTACTATTCGCTGCAAGCTTGGAATGAAAAAATTCTAAAAAATATATTTAGAAAAATATGTATTTCGAATTAAATCATATATATATATATGCTATATATATATACATTATTATTATATCATTAAAATATAATGTGCATTTTTTCCTCGATTAAACATTTTCATTCCAAGCCAGCGTATATAATTATTAGGTACTGGTATTCACTATTAAAACACTATATATCGACATAATATATTATCCGTATATACCTATGTATATATCATAATGTGTCACACTAACGGTATTCAGTGGTAAAAATATTAAAACATGTTTACATAGAACAAACAAACAAAAACACCAAAATGAGCATTCAATTTATATTTTAGAATTAAATCACTATTATTATAAAATATATAGAAAACCACATTTAGGAGGCAATCTCGTTAATTTTTTTAATATTAATTATGAACAAATTTCTAGGTACATTAATTTCGGAATTATGAAGAAAAAACCATATTTTTTACATGTTTATTGAAAAAAATCGAAAATTTACTTCGCTTCAAAATACTATCCTACTCACTTTTAATACCGGTAAACGGGTACGTATGTATTGATTGAATAATATCTTCTGGTCAAAAAGTTGTTTCCAAAAAAAAATAATCATCTTTGTAAAAGCACTCAAAATCTAAAATGTTTAAATGAATATAGTATAAGTACATTAAATACTTTTTAAAAGTGTACGAATACATATATAGGTATATGTGTAAATTATTAGTATATAAACTCAATGCATACAACCAGTGCCAGACGACCAGATGTCTTATATATTGACACCGGGCAATTATTTTAACTATGACATATATATTTTGACAAAATATATCCAAAGTGAAAAAAACTCTATAATATACACACACAAATGGTTCTCAAAATTTTCCATCTTAAGACATATCTCAGGGCGATACTTTTTTGCCAATGAGATTTATTAACGTTACAAAATATTTTATTTTAATGTATCAAGGAAAATTGATTGATCATATAATTTCCTCGATTGATATTAGATTCATAAATATTTAAATATGCTTGACATAGGTGCAAACAAAGAGGCTTAAAAAGCCTAAACTCCCAAAATTGTCAAATCCTCCTCCCATATTCTAGCTGATAATTTATAAAAGTACAATACTGTAAACATTATAATATTATACCGATAAATGCTCATTTTTTAGCTGAAAAAATTTTGTTAGATATAATATATGTAACTATAGAATACGAAAGAAATTTTACGGTTAACCATCAATTAATTTTAAACTCTATTTCTATCTAAAATAATACATTTAGATTGGTATCCAATTCTATAATTCAATATTCCAATTTATTAATAATTTACTATTAAATTATATATGGAATATTTTTTTAAATGTTTTTGGTTTTATCGTATAATAAATATTAATATAAAGTATGAGTGAGCATATAATATATCCTGTTTTTCTACTCGATCAGTGATCACAATATTATTTTTTTTAATTCTCAACGTACACGAATATAACTTCTGAGAGATATTTTAAACTGTTTTGTAGTAAGTCCAGAAAATCTATATTGTTTCCTGCCAAATACACTATTGTTAGCTATTACCCACGCATTTATCGGATCGTCACCATTTATCTGTTTCATTAATTTAACATTAACATGGCGTATATATATAGTATAGGAAAGAACATTATAATTTGTACTTATTGTATACTGTATATCTTTGAATAATAAAATAAAATAATTTGACAATAAAATGAATGCTAGTTTATTTTTTAAGTAATACAACTTATAATATTATTAATATAAATGACAAACTTATTCGGAATCTACTATATGTATAAATGTATCTATATATTAATATTATGTATATTTTGCGTTTAATATTAACGATAATAACGATTTAAAATATTTCCTATATTTGTTGAGCTGCAGCTGATGCACATTCTGCGCAATTAGCTACATGGCATGACTCAGCTGACTCCAGCAAAAACGGCGGCAAATAAAACGGCGGTCCACATGAAACTCCGGTAGATTGAGTCCTTAAAATTATTTGTTTTCCTCTTTTAGTATAAAAAATATATTTATGTAAACCCTCATATTTATAATATTACTTAATATAAATCGATATAATTATAAAATATGATTCAACTTAAGTAATGTTTATTATTAAGTATATTAACTCATAAATTATGATCTAAAATAATATAGTATCTTTCATGTTATTTTTATAACTTATATGTTTCTAATAATATTTTTTTTTTTAATAATACGTAAATATTTATTAAATTTTAATATACATTAAGTTTAATAGACTATATAATAAATATTTACAAATTGTTCGGTACATGTCGTCAATAGTTAAAATAATTAATGATGAAATACATATATATATACAACATGCCGGGCTAAAATAGTTTCAGTGATATACCAATTGAAGAAGGGTCCAGTGAACAATGTGATATGTCTATTTTTCAAAAATTATTCAAGAATAAAAAAGAAAGTTTTAAGAATGATTATAAATTGTAATTAACTATGAAAAAATGTAACACACCATTTTATATATTGATTTAATGTATTAAAATAACATACATTAGGTAACTCGAAAAAAAATTATTACCATTTAAAAGATAATAATTTTAGATTTACCGTGTTTTATCCAGAAATATAAATAAATTATAAAAATGTAATTTTATCATGATTTAAAAGTATAAAATAAAATAGTTGTACACAAGAATCATTCAAAATTATTTAATTCATAGTATTTATAATATTTTAAAATAATGGTCATTAAATTTTACAATAAAGATTTTACAATGACATGTTTTTATTTAGTATTTTTTTTTTTTTTTTTTTGTGCGTTTAATATAAAATTTTTTCAGGTAAGAGTAGGAGTAGGAGTTTTGTAAAGTCAACAACTTGAAATGTATACCAAATATTTAATATGATATACGATTTACATATATATTACGAATATTTACGGATGTACGGTTTTCGAACATATGTAGACTTACCACGTTAATGCACTAGACACTTCAATTGCATTTATTAAATTTTATAAGATGTATATAAGTACAACATTTTATAGAAGTAAACTAGCACAAATATACGAGTAAAAACAATTTTAAAAAAATCTATAGTCTAGAATAATATTAAAACAAATGATTATAAAAGTATTAATATTATATCTTCGATTTTATATTTTTTGTGTATTTTTAATAATAATTTTTTATTTTAAAATTGATTAGGTTAGTTTTATTGAATTTATTTAGATATCTACATTCTACCTACTTCATTTATAAGATATCTAAGTTTTATCATTTTCTTGTCAATCCTTACCTAAAATGGTGAAATAACGTAGTAGTTGGTTCTGGTACATGATAAGTCAATCTAGTGGCCAACTGCCTCCTAGCATTTTGATGGGCTACCGGAGGTTCACGGTGCAAACCCCAAGGCATAAATGCAGAACTAATTTTAGTAGTTTGAGGTACGTCTATTTTGTCTGAAAAAAAATTTTTTTTTCTCATTGTTATTTAAAAAAACTTCTATATATATTAAACATTTACCTGCAATGCTAGATTTACTAGACTTTGAAGTTGTGGTTAGAGTCTTACACAAAGGTACACAGTGTTCGATAGCCTTGAGTAAATCGTGTTCACATCGACGAAGTACTAGCTCCAGGACCGATCGTTTTTTCTCAGGAAACAACCGACAGAGCAAATCAAGGGAACCTGGTGGTACAACTCCTTTGCAGACTCCGTCTGATGATGTCTGAGATGTCGTTGTCAAATTTTCTTCGGGTTTACTACCAGTTTCGTCTTTAGCTAAAAAAAATATGCCGAAAATTATGTTTTTTTTTCTTTTGTGATCAAACATAGATCAATTAATTCATAATAAAATAGAATAAGCTAAGAAAATTCAGGTTCTAATTTTTAATGATTTTAAATGTAAGACATAATACCCGGAAATAATACACCGTATCTTATCGTATAATCGAAAATGCATTTACATACCGACAGGAGATTTAGATGTTGAAATGGCCATACCAAATATGGGGCCTTGTGGCAGAGATCCGTATTTAGTTCCAGAAGTGACCGAAGCCAATCCCAATGCTATTGCGTCTTCAGCCGCTTGTTGCCTTTTCAACGCAACCTTGAAATCAAACAAATTATCACATATTTTTGATGAGCAATCGATCTTTAAGTAGGTAGGTATCTAAAAAGTAATTTATATATACTGAATTACAAAATGTATAACTATTAAATTAATTAAATAAATAATAAAGGTATATTATGAATAAACACTATATACTAAATAGTATATAAGTATGTTATTTATTCATGAAGTTAAATCAAATAAAAATGAAAAACTACAATACCTATATAAAAAATAAAATAATTATTTTCATATTTAATAATGCAAACCATATTAATAATACCTACCGTTGATTTAAGATTTTAGAACATTTTAATTGGTATATAACTGTATGTAATATGTATTTGTGATAAAGATAATACCAAATGCGTAATATATTGTATGAGACCTTAAAATTATTAAACCAAAATTATAAACTTCAATTAATTTTATTGTATTTAAAAATGTATATATTTGAATACTCCTTTACTTTAATTTAATTAAACTTGTAACATGTAAATTGTATTAATTTTATATTTCCATGTATAGATACTATTTTTTAAGTATAATATTATTTAACATAGAATACGAATGTATAATAATAAAATATTATATATTAGGTAGGTATATAATATAGTTTATATTTTTAGATTCTGAGCATAACGAAGAATGTATTACTTTTACAGTACCTAATGTATTTTGTATTTATTTTGTTTATTATTATTATTATATTATGTACTTAATATATAATTTTTTCTGCAGAAAAAGTTGAATGGAAATTATCGGATAAAGAACTTTCTAAAAGTAAATTCACTCTATAGTCGATATTACTTTTAAAAGATCATTTTTTTGATTTTCCCAGTAATTTTCTTAAGCTTAAAAGAAAACTACCATTAATAATATTATATAGTATTAATGATTATTATATAATATTGTTATAAATAGGAAAATAATATAATATAATTAAATAATATATTAATATAATATAATATCTAATACATACCCCAAACTTCCCTCAAAATCATTTTTCAAATGCAATAATTTTTCTTTGCTTTTAAGTCTAACCATGTTTCAACTAAATCTTTTAATGTGAACATACATAAATAATATACTTATAATTAAGTCTTACAACTAGTATCAATGTATCTCATTAATATAATATATAATTGTTATCTTGTATGTTTATACAACTTTATATAATTATAACAAATCTACAGACGTATTTAATATATTTATATTATTGTAATTGGGCACTAGACCGCATAAAACACACTAAAAAAAAAATAATAATAGGTAGGTACTATACTACTACAATCAGAAGAATAAGAATAAGTAAAGAATACTTTTAAAAAGTAGTTGAGTAAGTAAAAAATATATTGTTGAAAAAAGTATTTAGCGTAATACTCAAATACATTAAAAAAGTATTTGAAATAAGTTTCAAATATTTACTTTAAAAAAATATATATAGGTATTTTATTCATAATTTTATTAATATAGGTACCTATATAATGATAATAATACATAATATTTACTGACATATTTTGAACAAATTATGTTTCTGAGATGTATTATTAGTATAATTATATGACTATTACATTTCAAAAATATAATTTGTTCAAAATGTTTGTCAATTATATTGATGTTCTTTTTTATTATTGTAGTACACCCTATGCTAAATATTCTTTTGACTGGAGTACTGCTGCTTAATCATGCTTATAATCACACTATAATAGTTTAATCACATCATATAATTTTAAACTTTGATCTATTAAATAAATCATATAGCTTATCTGATTTTATAATATATATGTATTTATTTTTTCGTGTACAATTTACGAGATGTGACATTTTGATTTTTAATAATATAATATAACATATAGGTATATAAAATGTAAAAGTATTTTAACTAAATTAGTACCTATTCAAAACTACAAAAAATTATTTGAATACTACTCAAATACAAGAAAGAAAAAAGTATTTGAATACCAATATTCAAATACTTTACAACTCTGACAACTACACTATATCTTGTCCGATAACCGAAGGGACAATAGACCATTTTCTACCATCAACTGCATCTGGATGACTTTTTTTATTAATATTTAAAATAGAAATTTTATGGAAAGGAAACAAACAAATACATGCAATGTTAAATTATATACCTATATTATATAAATAGTTCACTTTTGGATTTATGTTTCACTACATTTAAATAGATATACTACAAAAATTCAATTTTATTGAATTTCCTGTGAAAAACTTTTTATTTACCTAGAGTATCATGATACAAGATATTGGATAATATATCAATAACTATAAATTATAATCAAATAGTATGTATATTGTATAAGTAAAATACGAATTAACTTTAAATCATAATAATATGATAAATAATATAAATAATTTAAATTGTATACGTTACGTATAGTTATGCAAATATAACGTAATATATTTATATAGATATAGATATTTAAATAAATTTAATCCTTAAAAAATACCTACTTATACCTACTTGTATTTTTATTCAAAGACATTTTAGAAATATTTAAGAAGTATTTTGAAGACTTAATTAAAATATTAGTATTGGTTTTTTTTTTCAAGTATTTTTACAAAATCTATTTGGATTTTTATCAATACCTACCTACATAGTTTTCATTTTAATTATTATTTTAAATGAAAATATATAACTGATTACCTTCAACTATTGTTAATTTTAAATAACTATAGCGCGTATAGATTCATTCTCAATATTGTAAATTGCATTTTTTTTTTTTTTTAACTAAATTATACACAATTTTTTAAAGCCTAGTAAAAGTTAAGAAAACTTTTTTTGACTTACTTGAGCAGCCATGACTCGTTGTCTTTCGGCTATAAGATTGCACTTGGGGCACACGCACTCTTTGAACGTACACCGTTTTTTGTGGCCTTTCAACCACGATATAACTCCATGGTTTCTACATCGCGCGCACTTTGGTCGTCTTCCCTCAGAGCTGTCCATATTGCTGCCAGCAGAATGACGATCGCCGATGACCTCGGAACGGTGTTCGGGCTAAGTAACGCGAGACTTCACGGGGCGGAGTCGATTTGTCATTGGTCGGCCTCAAGCCAGAGATCATCAATGTCATTGTATACAGCCTCGCCTATACACATATCATATTAGATTATCATAGTAAATATAAGAAAACACAAAGAAATACACATGCATTGCATACGTGTACACAGTTTTATTTATCTAATTAAGAGTACCTATATAGCCTTTATTGGTAAATAGTATAGACTTTAAAAGAAAGTCAAACGTCTGTTTTTAAGAGGGTTCTATATAGGAAATCTTAAAAACATATTAAGAATTATAAGAAAAATTTAACAATCTAATTTTAACAATTTAAAAATGTTTAAATACATTTTAAAAGTAATATATTAGTGGTTCTATGTCAAACCTACATTTTTGTTATGTAATCACAATATTTCCAATATTTCAAAGACAATTTCATTGCAGAGTTTCACAATTTTCTAAACATTAAGCTCATTATCGGAGGCACTTATAAAAAACTATTTTATTTACATCTTTTAGATCACTGTAAAGTGTAAGGTGATCCTTAATTATTACATTTTTAAAAAATCTGCATGAAATTTTCTTCTAAATTTTCTCCTCTATACATTTTATAGTAAATGATTTATGGTTTAACTCTAAAATAAGTCAAAATAAAAATGAATTTTTATTTGTTCTGCGTGAACGTATTTTAGATTCTGAGCGAAGTGAGGGAGCTAATGATTTTACAATTAAGTTTATTTACTGTAGGTACTTATTTGTGTATAATTTATCCTCGCATAGTTGTAAAATTAACCATCATTATTTACCTGTACAATACAATGCTTATTTTACTTTCTCGAATTTTTTTCAAAAAATCTTTTATAGAGTAAGTACCAACAAAATATGACATTTTTTTATGATAATTATCTTGTAAAATAAAATTCAAGGAAACTAATCATAGCCAATTTAACTGTAAGTATTTTGTTTCAATTTTAGATTCTAAGCGGAACCTATTATAGTACCTACCTATAATAGTTTTACGCAATGATGTGTATGTGTTTTTTTTTTTTTTTGTACGGGTATATTATATAGATATAAATTTCTTTTATACCTATGAGTTTTCGGGTAAAGAGCTTTCAATAATATTGGAATTCGTAATACAATTTTTTATTATTTTTTCTAGTCTTTAATTTACACTTTAGGGAAAATAACAGGGAAAATCAGGAAAATTACATCTCTAAAGTATCAACTAGAATAAATTTCAAGCCCAAAAACATCCCACTCGATTTCTTATACCCAAAAAATTGTACACATTATATAAAAAAAAAATTTTTAATTTTTAAAATGAATAGTTGTTCTTTCACATTTCAGATCTTTTATTTTTCAAGTTTTCTCGTTAGCCCACAAGAAACATGATTTAAATGATTTTTAAATAATTACCCAATTCGCCGACAACGAAAATACGAATTTTTTACTTGTACTACCTTTCATGCACCATTTTATACAATTATACCTATTATAATATTAATATATTTAAACCTATTAAATACTCAATTATTCAGTGTAAACTGCAGATTTTTCCTATTTAAATTCGATTAATATTTTATGTTTATAATTTTCAATATTTTTAAGCATTTATGTTTTTTTTCTAAGTTTAAAAAGCGATAGCTTGTCGGATAAGATACTGATGGTGGATTTATTAATAAATAGTTTATATGACATTTTACTATATTTTGAGCTATTATAAAAGTGCTTATAAAATTGTATATACAATTTAAGTTAATTAATAATAATAAATATAGATTATAGGTACATGGCGTGGCGTGGAATAATCAGTGTCGGCAAATTGAGAATATTTGGGTGTCGACGAATTTGAAAGACACACTAAAAAAATATGTACCTATAGAAACCGAGAATTTAGCACACTCGCAGAGTAGAATATTCCTAACTTGTTCAAACCCTCCACAGACAAACGGTACCAGATGTGTCGCAAAACATAGGTACTGATTTAAAAATATTGTATTAAGTTGGAAAATTTGATTAAAGTTATTAAATTCAAACAAATTTAATCTGTATATAGAACTTGTTTAATATAAAAATGTATTATATAATGTTTAATTATATCGAAAACAAATTTGTTATTTTCGTATTTATTTTATTATCCTCGTCCTTATACCTAATTATATTGAAAATATTACTTTCCCTTTTCTCATTTATATCAACTTAAAAATAATAATTATTATACTTAATATTTAAATATAACAGTGTCAGCGCAAGGGGGGGGGAGTAAAGTATGCCCCTACATCAGGCCCCACAACATTTTAGAAAATAGATGATTTTTTGAGAAATTTTTGAAAAGTTTTATCCTTTTTTTACTTGCCTTGTATCAGGTCCCACAAAATATACCTTGCACCAGACCCTACAAATTCTCGCGTAAGCACTAAAATATAATATTATTAAATATGTACCTATTCAAAATATTATAATTTGATGGAAAAATATAAAAATGTTGCCATAATAGGTATTTCTATGCGATACGACAACAGATTACGTAATACCTACTTGTAAAATAATATTAAAACTATATTTAAACGTCTTTCAATTGCTTATTTTTAATTTTTATAAAAATTTAGTTAAAATAAATAAGCCCTTGAGAGTCGAGTGGATGGGATCCTTCTTATATATTTAAAAATAATAAAATATGCCAATGCCCATACATTATTATTTTTAAGAAATTGGAAAATAAGTGAAAGAATGCTGGGAATTTAAGAAATATATAGAATTTGAGTGTATGGTTTTAAAGTTAAAACCTCAATGCCAGGTATATAAGACTTTAAATTATATACCTATTGAATTTTTATAAAATTACACTTAACAAATTGTTTACCTATAGAGACGGCTTAAAAGAATTTGTATATAGTTGATTATCAAATTTCTAGATGAAGTACCGCCTAAAGGAATTCGTTTTTATATCTGTCAAGGCAGATATGTAAATGTATATTACATTATAGGTATACTGTTAAAAATAACTAAAACTAAGAATAAATGTCTGGAAATTCCATTTATCCATTCTTCAAGTTTACCGTTCACCTTATCTGGAAGCAGCAACTTATTTACTGGAGGATTTAGGGGATAGATTCCCCCCTTGGGCTTGACTTTTTTATTTTTTTATGCAAATATATAGTAAAATGGCAAAATATAAGCCAAAGTGGAGCTAATATATATTTCCATAAAAAACTATAAAAAGCCCAAGCCCAAAGGACGATCTATATAGATCTATATATATATATATATATATATAGGTACCTATACATAAATTAATGGCTTGTAAAAATACGTACAAAAATTTATTATTATAAACATGAAATGTATAGGCATAATAATTTATAAAATGTATAGGTATTAATATTTAGAATTCAAAATTGTAAAACGTATCCCGTATGTTAGTTGTAAGTTGTTGATATTTTTCTTTTTTTTTTTCAATCCAGAAATCTCTGGTTTATAACAATCTTATTTACAACAAATGCTCTATCCATGTTTCCCTGTCATTCGCTAATTATCGCCATATCTTTAAGCTCCCTATAGGTCAGGAGTCGGCAACCTTTTCATAAGAAAGAGTTATTTTTCTAAAATGGTTTAAAACCGTGATGTTCAATGAGCCGCATTGGTGTGAACAACCTTTTTTTTAGTCGTCATTTAACCCCCCCTCCCCAAATTAAATGTTGTACAAGTCTCCATTCACTATAGCCAATAAGTAAAAAAAAATTTTATTAAATTAAATTAAAGCAAACAATTTTATTTAAATTTTTTCTACAAGTACTGTATTACTAACTTATATTATTTAAACTATTACAATTTATTTCTTATTTTTATAAGCTATACGAGTATACATAAATATATTTATATTATAAAATTAAAACTAGTGGGATTTTTGCTGTTGAATTTTTGAGCAAAGTTTGTTCAAGTGTAGAGTGTAATCTGTAGTTTTTAACTTCAAACAAGCATCAAGGCTGACTTCATTTAGTTGGCTTCTTAGTTTGTTTTTAATAAAATTTATGTTTAAAAATGTTTGCTCACAAATGTATTATGTAGATCCAAAAACGGTCGAAATTCCAAAAGCGACTGTCTTTAATTGGTTTAAGCTTTCGGGAAGGCTGTTCTATACATTAAATATAATTTGGTCTTCTTTCTGACATTTAGCGAGTTTTGTCCATTTATGGTTGATGACTAAAACTTCTTTTTGCGTTTCCAGATTTTGTAAATCCAATTTCAAAAACTCGAATTTTGATGACCAAAGTACGTTATTTTTTAATTCTATTAGTTGCAAAGCAAAACGTTTTTTGTTGACACTGGGGAATGATGGGAAATTAATTTGCTTAGTTACCTACTGTTGTGAGTGGTGATGTTTGATTAAATATGACCTTATTTAAACTAGAAATGAAGTAATTATATAGATATAAACGTTTATACTGTTTATAATATGATTTATAATTTATATTATAAAGAATGTATTCCTAAGCAAAATAATAATTCTTATTTTATAACTATATTTTAATGTATAAAGAAAAAAATGTGGATGTTTATACGTATTCTTAAGAGCCGCAGATTCCATGCTAAAGAGTAAAGAGCCGCTTGCGTCTCCGAAGCCACAGGTTGCCGACCCTTGCAGTATAAATAGTCACTCCTGCGTCCTTCATTATTTGGCTGTTGTACCTATTCGTTCTGGGTCTTCCTCTTGATCGTGTTCTTTCTATTATTCCTTCAGTAATGTTAGTTATAAGTTGTTGATATTATAGGTACGAGTACAAGATATTGCGCATTTGTGGCATTATACCTATATAGATAACTGATGAATTGTCCAAATAATCCATAAAACTCGACTTTTGTTATAAATTAATTATATTAATTTTATTTATAAAATTAATATTTTATAAATAATATTATATTATTATAAATATTTAATATTAAATTATTTATAATATAAATAAATTAATTTAATTAATTATATTAATTATATCTTTATTCTCTATGCTAATAAATGTTAAATTACACTGCGTTTCATTGATAGGTACTTCTATTTATCTTATTAATTTAATTTTTGTTGATTACCAAAATATTATTGTGTTAGAAGAGTTTTATTAATATTGAGTAGGTACCTAGGTACCTATATACTATTCTAAGGAGTTTTTGAGTTTGTACAAAATTGAAATGTGTGAAAAAAAAGTATTAATATATAATAGGTATTATATAGGTATCTATAATTATAAAAATAATAGCTGGTTGGTACCTACAATGTTTATTTTAAATAATAAATGGATTTTAGCTTTTTATAAAATGTCATCTTATAGAAATAAATATATTAAAAAAAAATATCTTAAAAAACTGCAGATTATATAGGTTCTTATCTACTTGAGTTAGAGTTTGTATCATATTTTCAAAAAATAAAATTATAATTTATGTAATAAACATGTATAATTAAGAAGAATGAAAAAGAACAAAAAGTGTTTAATTAAAATTATATGAAATACCTAATTACAAATATTTAAATTTAGGTAGTGCCGGTAGTGGTTATTTTTGGTTACCTACCTATCTTTGAACTTTTTTAATATAACCACGGATTATTCTATATACCTGTGGGTACAACCACGAACTAAGATAATACTATCTTAGATCGTGGTACAACTCTATTACATAATCACAGAATAAGAAATTCAAAAATTAATTTCACGAATTAAGATTATCTATCTAAATTCGTGATTAATTTACATAATACATTCATTTTCATAATGGCAATTATGTGCTGAAACTGCAGAATAGGAGAATTTATATATTATATTTAATTTATTTTCTGTGCTGAAACCACGCGCTCTGTTTTATAGGCTTATCAAATTTGTGATAACCATGGTGATAACATTTTACTTTGCCAAAATATTCACACAAATACTGAAGTCTGAAATACACAAGAATTATTCAACTTCAATGTGTACGTTGTATTTAAATCTTTTTAATTAAGTACTGTATTAATTGCATCCGACAACTACTAGTTTCAATATATTATATTAAAACTATTATTTATTCATAAATATGGCAGTAGATTTGGACTTGAAAAATGTAAGTAAAACCACTAAAATTGAATAATATGTTATTTCTGTAGAAAACTAAGACTAGTGTCAAAATGGGGGTATCTATCGATTAATAATTATTAAATAATATACCTTTATAAGATTAATTTAAAAATCATTACAAAGGTACATATTATTCAAATTAATAATTTTGTTATTAAAATAATAGATATACACTATACAGTATACACAATACACAACCTCCTGGGGTAGGTATATGATCTAAATAACCAAATGTAACTTTTAGGTATAATATAGTTTAAAAAAATATATTGATTAGGTAGTAAAATGATAATGATAATGAACTTATTAGATACCTATTATAGTTTTAACCAAAAATGTACCTAATTAAATGTAACTACTTAATTTAATGTAAATTAACAATTAGTAAATGCATAATACATATTGTTAAGGCATGGATGGAATAACCCAATAGAACAACATATTTTTCATACATATTGTTATCAAACACATATTAAAATTTAAATATTAATAATTATTATATTCTGCAGAGCTTTATCCAAATAAAATGTTTATTTATTGTAATAGGTACCCATGTTTTTATTAAATGCAGAAATTTATCCTATTTATATAGTAAATGTGATTCTAGGACATTCTCCCCCCTCCCAAAAAAAAATTGGAACTAAGAAATATTGTAAAAGTTTTATTTAAGAAATTTTACTTTGTACTTATTTAAACACTAGGTTGATACCTCCTACATACTTTCCCAATACTCAAGCAACATTATTAAACCTCAATGAAGTTATTACTGTTAAAAAAATAAAATAACAAATTAAAGGTTGGTTTGTCTTATCTGACAAATATTCTGGAGTACCAAAATATAAATATTCTAGTCATGTAATAAAGAGTGATATGAAGTGGGTAGGTGTAAGTAAAAATGATGCTTTAAGTTAAGTGGAAGTAGAGGACTAAGGTGATTGAACCCAAATAGTTTCGAGAAAAAAAGATTTATATTTTAATCTTTGTTATAGAACTATAGAATACAAAATAGTTTTTTTTTTTTTTTTTTTTTTTTTGACATGTAACTAACTTGTCTTCTGATTTGGATTTGAGTATGTAATTATGCCTAAGTTTTATGTTAAAAATAAATTGATTATAATACTTTAATTTCTATATAATGTTTTAGGCATTCAAAGAACTTCATGAAAAATTATTATATGCGTCTCAAAAAATAAAGTTGGCCGATTTGCAGATTGATACTCTTCGTAGAACAAAACAACATAATACTCTTACTAAACAAGAACTAGAGGTATTATATTAATTGATATATATTTTTCATTCATATATTATGATTTATGACTTATGTTATATTTACTTTGAAAAATTTTTGTTTTCGTTAAAAATGTTCTACTAGAATAAATTAATTGTATCTAAATAAATACTAATAATTGAAAGAAGTCACAAATAAAACTATTTCATTAAATATATTCGACATACTTATTATATATACAGTATATCTAAGGAATAATATTTTCTATAATTAAAATGGCTATTGCTTATATTTCAAATAAATAATTGTTCATAATAAAATACTAAGAGCAAAATATAAATTTTAAATTACCTATTTTAAACAATAGAATACTCATAAAAAATAAAGTCTAACTTTTTTTTTCATAAAACATATTTGCTCGGAATAACATATTCTAATGTATTACTAATAATAATTTGTTTACTCAATTAATTAATTAATTATTTATTACTCAATACCTAATATATGTTTATAAATCATTGTATTTCTTCATTATAGAAAATACCAAAAGATGTGAATACATATGAAGCTTTAGGCCGAGCATTTGTTTTAACACCAAGAGAAGAAGTATTCAAAAACTTGGATAAAATTAATAATGATACAGAACAAAAAATAACTGTTTTAGAAGTACCTAATAAATATTTTAGATGTAAATAAAATATTAATTTGTTTTATTTATTTCAGAATAGTAAAAAATATTTGGAAGGAAATTTGAAAGAAAGTGAGAATAATTTGCGTGAAATGGTACAACGTAAAAGAGAAGTTGGTGGTGATAAAGAAAATCAACCGGGCAGTTCTAAAGCTTAATTTAATGTTGTATATATTTTTCTTAACTACTACTACTAATGTATTGAATTTAACTCCTCAATAATTTTTTTATTATATTATGATTTTTTTTTCATTTGTAACACTATTATTATTAACAACACCTACATAATATAATAGAATAATAAAAAAATTTTCATAAAACAAATAATTTGATAATATTGTACTTTAAAATTTTAGAAAAAAAACCAATACTGTTTAACATTTCTGACTTTTAAATACTACATATATTTAAACTGTATAATAAACTATCTCTCATTGTCATTCTCTGTGCTTTATAAGTATGGAAAGTTAATTTTACAGTTGAATTGTCCTTAAACATATATACAAATTACATAGTCACATCCCTGTACAATGTCATGTACATACATACCGTTTTAACTAAAAAAGTTTATTATATTCTCACTTCTAGTACCTTTTGATACTGAATAACTTGATATAAATTTAAAACAGAAAGTACAATGTGATTTTACTTATTGTATAGGTACCAATAAATATAAATATCTTGACAAAATATTTTTTTTAATAATAATAATTATACCAAGAAATTCAAGGATATCAATATATATAATATAGTGTAACGTTTTTAAAAGTATTTTGTATATGGATGAAATTTTGCTCAATATATATTGTACTTTTCAATATAAATAATAGAGATACTAAATAAAATTTGGTTTCAATAAATATCTGTTTAAATTTTGATGTCTTTTACTTTACTCCTGCCAAAAAAATAAATAAATAAATATGTAGGTATACATAAATAAAAAAACAAATCATTATAAATCCAGTATATTCTACCTATCTTTTGAATCTAAAATAATATTGAAATATTGTTACACATTTTTAATGTTATTTATTAATAAAGTGTATAAATTTAAAAAAATTTAAATAATTTACAAAATTATGCATTTCTATATTTATTATTTAATAATTATTTTATAATAATGTCACATCAAAATTTAAATTACTACAAATTTTTTATATATAATTATAAATTATTATAAAATAATTATTATGTGTTTTTTTTATTTATGTATACATATTTTTTTTTGTTGGGCAGGAGTAAAGTAAAAGTTTTCTGGTATAGAAGTTTTATATAAAAAATGTTTTCTAGTTGGTACTTTTTTTGATTTTCTAAGTAGCTTTCAAAAGAAAAACTACGTTTTATAAGGAAATATCATGAAAAGTTGTTATAAATTAGAAAATGACAAATAAACTAGTCATGATTACTGACTATATAAATATTGTTTATTTTTATACTTATAACTACCAAAATAGACCGAAAATTATTATAAATTGGAAAATTAAAATTACAGAAACTTGAAATTTACACCAAATATTTATTATAGTCTATAACATTTTTTATATTGACATTACAATCTTTATATAATATAAATGCTAATAGTAATACTCGTGTTGTATACAAAGAAGTTTCGTTCAGAACCATTTTATCGAAATAAATTATTTATTATTGCTTTTAAATTCAATATATCCACCACCAGTATCTCATCAAACGAGTGAAGTACCTACCTTCTATACAAACCGGATGTTTTTTATATTTTTAACATAATTACCAATTAACTGAATAATTGAACATATTATAATATTTGAATGATTATATTTATTCATTATAATTACCAACTAACTGGTCAAAATATTTTATAATTATTTTCAAAATTGCGTTTCTCTCGTGTCCGGGTAAACATTAATAGTAGTAAAAATTAAGGAGAATAGATTGAGATGGCTATTGGCTTGGACATGTTTTAAGGAGGGAAGAGACATTTTGATTTCTAATAAAATAATAAAACGCATTTAAGATTTAACTCTAGATATAAATCATTTCCGGGGGAGGGAGGGTTAAGACTTTAGAACAATAACACATAGAAGATATTAAATAATTTAGTGTTGTGAAATCAGAAGAGATGGCTCGTATACAATATAATGATAACATCAGGGTCATTGACATTGGCCAATATAGGCCATAGCCAGTTCAAAATTTACGAGGAGGGTAATCGATTTTCAAATCGCCGCCATATTGATCGTGGAAGACGGACGCGTCGGGTTACCCGAATGAAATCGATTTCCACGGTCCTGTAAAAAATCGATGTCTGCCGGCAACACACGGGCAATCTGGATACGTCCGCGTTTCGCCGTGCGGCGTAATCGATAGCCACGGATGCGCGTTCAGTAGTGCGCACCGTAACCACGAAACTATCGATAGTCGACGTATCCGTGGACCGTGGTACAATATTATTACTACCGGCGAGTAACGACGGTGCACGGTTTTTATTTTTCGTGTTGGTTACCCGCGGCTCGTCACCTACTCGTTCGTTGCTCGTCATACTTTTCAACACACGCGAGACAAGTTGACAAGTAGCAAACTATAGCAACCGCGCTGTAAACGTAACCGGTCTTCAAATTCTTTTCCACTCGTGAAACGAAAACCCGCACAATGGCCCAAAAGCCTAACCCAAAAGTGTTTTTCGACATGACCGTCGAGGGACAGCCGGCTGGCAGGATCGTCATTGAAGTAAGTGTTTTATTTTTCGCGCCAGACATGTGTAATTTTTTCAAATTGAATACCGTACCTTTTCTCAGAAATTCACGTCTCGATGAATCGCAATATCGCTCGATTGCCTTGCGTGCGTATACAATCATATTATATTACGTATATGTTTTACTACGTAAAACACTTACTAAAACGGGTGTTTAAGGTCAAATCAATGGCCTCTCGGTCGTGTGCATGTTTTTTCATGTTAATTGTGTGTTCGTAATTTATGCCATTGTTCTAAACGAACGTAGAAAAAAAATACGATGAAACGTGCTTAATTCAATAAACTGGGATTCCCCCCCCCCCCGTACACAATCGTATGTCGCCTTATGCTAATGGACGTGTAGAGTATAGGTACCTACATAATAAGTATACATTACATTATGGTTTATAGTTGTTATTGACATAGCCGCGTATTGTACAGACGATATATGGCCACCCTAAAGTTTTTTAAATTATGGAGTCAAATAGGAATATTAATCCCCGAGGCTTAAAGTAATAACATTAGGTAGGTATATTACTAAACTGGTCGATACAAAAATATTTAACAACTGCTGATGTATTGGTTTTAAACAGGTAGGCGATTCACATAAATTTCCGTATTTATTATATGGGATGAAAGCATTTTCCTCTCGTCAGGTAGAATACTGCAGAATTATAGATATTATATTATTATGTATGTTTGAATGCAATGTTAAATGATTTCTTTCAATAAAACGATATAACGAGGCTATAGGTATATAATATGTATTATAACTCCGTGACGTAACTTCAAACATTGGGTCCAGGTGTAAAAAACGGGCCACATCCAAATGTTTTTTCATTCCGGATTAATGCTTGTAGACAAAAAATGTTTAAATAAAAAGTAGGTTTAGTTTAGTTGGCGTCAACTACCCTTGTTCGAATGTTTGATATTTTAATTGTTATATTATAGGTAGGTACTATTTATATTAGGTAGGTTTATAGATACCTATCTATCTTGTATTATATTAATAGTTTGGTAATTTATAATAATAAATTGTTCAACTTTTGAAAAAACATATTTGTTAGGTATTATTATACCTGGGTAAAATATTAATGTACCTAGTATAAAATAATAATGTGTACAGACTTTAATAAATTCAAACACAAAATAGTTTCTTCAGATATGAAAATAAAATAATATATTAATGATACTAGGTACAGATAAAATTAAATTACAATAATGCAGATGACCAAAATTCTGATATAGATACCTTTAATATTGTATTTGGAATTTTACTAAACGTTACTTTTATAATACCTATCCAAAAATAAAGTTGACATGTACCAATAAAAGTGTATTATATTTTAATTATAAAACGATTACCTAATAGATCAACAATTCAAAGAAATAAAGTGGTGGCCAGTGGGTGTCAACTAAACCAGTACCAAATAAAATTAAAATATACAGTTCAATATAATAAAACTTAATTTATATAGTATGAAAAACTTGTTTTATTCAATAGGTATTTAATTATTATTATATTATAAATAGTATTTTATATTCAATAAGTTTTATAATAATAATTCTTGCACTTTAAATAAAATATTTTATAGAAGTACCAACTTACCTACATTTTATTAGTAAAATATTTCTATAATATTCAATTGGTTATATTTTATGATGTTTAAAAGTTTGTAAAAATTTGAATATTTTTCTTGCTTATTGATATTATTTAGTATTCAAGACCTACTAGGTAGGTAATTATAGGTATATTGTACCTACCTATAAATTATTTTTCCCTATTAGATGGGAAATGGTACAAGATACTACTTTTATCAATATAAACAATTTTAATAGGTACATATTATTTAGATATATTTATACGAGAAAATATTTCTAAAATTAGGTAGATGTACAACTTGAGTTTAAATAATAATAATAATAATAAAATTTGAGGTTTTATTTCTAAGTTCATAAAAATATATACTTGAATATATATTATATTATTAGGTAGGTACCTAAATATACAATAGGTAATTTAATTACCTACCTATAGTGCTTGTATTTTTTTTTTTTTTTACTTCAAAACCTACCCTTGATAACAATTAATAATGTTCTTTAATTCATCTTTGATGAAATTAACAAGTGATTATTACCTATTTATAGCTAAAAATCTCCGATCTCTCATCTAGTTTAATTATCGGTTGGTGAATTTGTTTGTTATTAGTTAATTTGTATTTAATATATATTATTTTGTTAGTAACACCATTATATATCATTATACATCATTATATTGATCATAATTTCACCAAAATCACAAATTGATATTTCTTTGGAGGCCTTACAACTGCCATATCTTAAAGAGTATTATATAGGCAATTTCTTATTCTATCATTGGACAGCTTTCTATTAGTCAGCTATTTATTTTTTCATCATAATGTCAAAACTTCTACTCTAATAAATAAACTTAATATGTTATAAGATTCCTCATATGATATAGTATCGTATCTACAGTAGTTGAATGTTAAGAAAGAGTCGCGCCAATATTTATTGACTATTATTATTGTTATACATGTATACGATAAACCGCATTATTTTGGGTAACGCTGTATAATTATTCAAACCTGCATATTACAGACGAGTTTTCATCTGCCGTCAGGGCTCTTTCTTAATGTGCACGGATTATACTTAATATTTGTATTTTAAATTACGGACATTTTTTTTATTTTTAAACCACTATTTATTGTTGCAATATAAAAAATGAAGTATTCTCGTACCTCGAGCATGTTCTAAAGAACACAAAAATGTCTTGAAAACTAATATCGGAATAAATATTGTGTAGATATGATGGAATTAGAAACAGTCATTTTTAAAATAATATTATGGCAAAAAAAATGTAGAATTATATATTATGGCATTCAGTTAATTACAAATTTACTATAAAATGTTTTTTGTTTGTATTGCAGTTGCGACAAGATGTTGTGCCAAAAACTGCAGAAAATTTTAGAGCCTTATGTACTGGTGAAAAAGGTATCGGTTATAAGGGTAGTGTTTTCCACCGTGTTATTCCCAACTTTATGTGCCAAGGTGGTGACTTCACCAATCACAACGGCACTGGTGGAAAATCCATTTACGGAGCCAAGTTCGCTGATGAAAACTTCATCCTTAAACATACAGGACCTGGTATGAAATTTTAAATTATAATATTTCAGAAATAAGCTAATATTAATTAAGAATATTTATAGGTATTTTATCAATGGCTAATGCTGGTCCAAATACCAATGGTAGTCAATTTTTCATCACTACGGTTAAGACTTCATGGTTAGATGGTAAACATGTAGTATTTGGAGCTGTTACTGAAGGTATGGATGTTGTCAAGAAATTAGAGACTTATGGAACTGATACTGGAGAGACAAAAAGAAAGATTGTTGTAGCTAACTGCGGAGAACTTTAAATAATTTATTTCAACTTCATTCTGTTCTAAAAAATCTTCATTTAAATAAATAACTATTCAATGAATGATAACATTCCATCCTTTTTATTATATAATTTTTTTTTTTTTTTTTACTATTTTTTCATGTAAAATGTATTTACCCTAAATTGTTTAGAAAAATATAACAAGCTGATGATAATCTTTAGATGAAGAACAAAGTCCTATACAAATTATTAACTATTATAGTTCTCTTCAAACATTTTTTCATCTAGTGTTACAACAGTGGCTAAAAAAAATAATAAATAGTTATTAAAAAAACTAATTTTGAATTATTTCTTATTTTATTAGATTAAGTTTTCATTCGTAGATAATTTTTTGCATATCTGTTTGTTACATCATATTACAACAACTTTATAGTTTGAAAATATTAACTTCATATAAGCAATTCCATTTTTATATGAATATCTTTTCATTTTCCTAAAATAATTTAAAGGAGCACAAAACTTCAAAAATAAGTTGTTTAGTTTGAAAACATGTTCAATTCTATGGTATACATGTCACATTTCTATTCACATTATTCAATGAGATGAGAAATTGGAAATTGGCGTGTGACATCATTACTCTCCCCCTAGACTCGTCGTAATTGCCTATCTTCCTCGTGTAAAAGTTGCTTGTTTTACACAATATATTAACCTACTTTCAACTATATTTTCTAATTTGTATTATAAGTATTTGATGTGCTTTTTGCACTGAAGATAATAGTGAAACCAGAATTTTATTATAATGTTCAGTTTTTTTGAAATATTTAAAATCCTATAAGATGTAATTTTTGTTACGCAACACTTGTATTTAGCACAAAAATGCACACATACATAAATAAATCAAAAATTAATTTTTAGGTAGGTAAATTATCTGAGGAACTTTTACGCATAGAAAAATAGGTGATTGCTTTGTGTTCAGTCTAATGAATTACATCATATGACTATTCTAAACATCTTAATATAAACTAAAATACTTTTTTTACATTGGAATTTTACAAAATTATTTTAATATTTCTGACTACAATAATTACTTTGAGGGAAAAAATGTTTAACATTAACATAAAAATGTGACAAACCGTTTATTGAAAATTAATATAATTGTATAAATAATATAGGTACCTACCTACCATAATTAAAATAATTTAATAAAATCTTAAAAGGATACCACACCATAAATTTTTTGAGAAATTAAATTTTAAATGTTAAAATACTTTTTAAAAGTAATGTAAAATAGTATTTTTACTAACCACTTTTTATTGTTATGTAATCACGAAATTTATTCAAAAATATGTTTACAAAAAACGAACAAAATGGTTTTAGATATACTCCTATTATAAAATATACACTATTCTGGAGACTATCTCATTGTTGTTTTACTGTAGGTACAATATTCTTAAATTGTAGTATAAAATCCTTTTTTTTAATTACATTAACTTTATTTACTAATGAATAATTTACAAAACACTAATGAGATCATCTCCAAAATATTGTTTTTTATATTATATTTTATAATAAATTGGGGTTTTACTCTAAAATTGCTTTGGGGTTCTGTGTAGAAAATGACTACATAAGACACTAGATAATGTTATTATCTAGGTATTTCTAACATGTTTATAAGTTGATCAAAATAAAATTTACCAACTCAGGTTTTTCATTGAAAATGTAGTTGGTACGACGTCCTCATTTTAGCAGTTTTCTTATATGTGCTTTTACTACTGAAAATCATTGGTGTCCTTTTAAAAGATTTAAAATTATACATTGTAATCCGACTCATCCTTCAATTTTTTAAAGTATATATTAGATGCAACTATATCAAAAAACAGGGTTCCTATGATACTTGGAGAATATAAAAAATATAAGTATCAAATCATGATTGTAGATATGTTATGACATATCAAGTTATAACTTAATTGTTCAGCTTTAAATGTTCATAAAAAAAAAAAAATAGGTATATATTTTCTTATCATGTCATTGACAGATAACAGTATTTTATTAGATATTCAAACTACAAAATTATATTCTAAAATAGTCCTACTATTATTAAGAATTAAAAAATGAATTTATGTCATAACAAATCTATATTTACTATTAAGATATGTATAGGTAACAGTAATAAAAAATGTTTATAATATGAAAAAAGTTCTAGAAAATTAAGGCATTTTAAAATCTGTAGCAACCCTGAAAAAAAATATTGATTTACTATTAATTATTGTTAATTAATAGTAATAATTTTTACTATTATTTATTATTAATTATTTATTACTATTAAATATTGATTAACTATCATATGGAAAGTGAGTTTATTATTACTATTTTGTACTTTCCTGACATATATGTATAGCCAATTAGATAAAGAGAGCACCACTTGTTACTTTTCTACATTTTAAACCAATGGTTAGTTCACTCTACAATACCATAAGTTAGTTGTCTGTAGATCATCACAGGTCTCGGCAGTAAATCTATATAGAAAAACGAAGCCATCTGTATTCTCTTCTCTAAACAGAACTTCTGGGCACTTTTCCAAAAGGTAGGAATTTTAATGTTATTTATAGTTACCTACATAATCTGAACATAGAAATTTAATCTAGATTTATCAATACAAAAAGTCAACACTAGATACACATCTAGGTTTTAATCGAGGCGTTTTTCGAAATATTAATTTTCGATTTCGGTATGATTAAATAAAATTTCCATATTTTACAAATTGTTCACTTGTGTATATCTTAAGCGGAAATTCATATTTCGAAAAACGTCTCGATTAAAACCTAGAAAAGATGTCAAAGAATCTTATGCTTTTTACAGAATTAAAATTGGACGAGCCAAAGTCTCACAATTTTGTCAGAGCGAAAGCAACTTTCTGTTCAAAAAGTGATTTAATATACGATCTTATTTTCATTATTTTCACACATACAATTCATATTTAACCTAGACGGATATAGATACAAGCCCAAGGACTGTATTTATTAATTTATTATTAGCTTTATTAACTTCAATAACCTCTCTAATTCTAATTCTGAATTTAAAATTTTATCATGTACGATAAATTGCCTATATAATACTCCTTAGAAAATGACCGACTCGAACCCATTCAAATTTAAGTAAATCAAAGAATTCTAAATTTCTCATCAATTTATATCTATTTCTAATTTTAACTAAAATGTCGTTCATTATTTCAATGAATAAAAATTTATAATTATGAATTTCATGTTTTATGCGTTTCTTTATGGACCCCTCATTTATATTTATTTCATTAAATATTTTTTCAAAACTATTTTTACGTATTTCTTGCAGTTTATTTATAGTTTCGTCAACTTTCTTTGCACAATATGCTATACCTATCCAGTTTTATTTTGTAGTACCTATGTTATATAAATCATCATTTAATGAAAACAGGTTCATTAAGAACTGTGATGAAAACTTTTTTAAAAAATAACAAAAAACCTTGGGCCTTTAAAATAGAATAATTATTCCACTCGTTCGAATCTTTTTCAATTTTTCGAAAGAATAAAGTTAACATATGAAAATTTTCTTTTACGAAATTTACCAGTCTTGAAGACAATTGCCATGAGATGAACTAGATGCATCTAGTTGGAGTTACCGAGTCAAGTTTCTCTTGACAACATTCTAAAGAGCATACGTTCATTTTGAATATTTAAAAAAAATCAATACCAGTCCAAACATTGTTTGAAAAAATATATTACATTGTTTAATATTTAAAACTGACTGTTGTATTGTTAAATTTAACATTTGTCCACAACAATGTACAAAATATACACGCATGGATATAATTCTATAATTTTTACATTAAAAATATTATTTTGTCCAGCCAAAATAGTTGCACCATCGTACGTTTGAGCAATAAGTTTTTTGATACGATTATAGTTATTCAATATATTTTAAACGGTTCGAACAGAACTGTCGCGAAATGATATGAAGAAACTTTTCTTGAACATCGCCATTTTGAGCTATATAATGTAAAATAATAGAAAGTTGTGATTTATTTATTATATCAGATGTTTCATCTAAAATAAGTGGTACAAAATCAGCTTGATCAAGTTCTTCTTTTAATTCGTCAGTTATTAAAGAACCAATAGAATCAATTATGCCGTTTTGAATTATTGAGGAAGATGTACCGAAAACTGCTGTTGGTTCTTTTAAATGATTATCTAAAATAGGATCGTACTCACGAGTGTAATCTAGAAGTTCTATAAAATTATCTTTCATGTTCTCGTCATGTTCATAAAGTGATAATAATTCTTGTCGAGCTAAAAACTGTACAGCGTTTATCATGAGTTTTAAAATTTCACGTTTTTTTTTTTACATTTTCATTGAGCATTTTTTTTTTTTCGAGTCGGGGTGACAGGTCATTTTACAGGCAATTAAATGTATAAACATCATTACTTATGAACTATAGATAACACAACATAATATCAATTAGTCAAAAAATCAACTTGTTTATATAAAATAAAATAAAATATGAAATAATTTACCAAATAGATAATGGTAACAATGGATGGTACTAAAAGGTAACGTATGAATTATGTTTTTAAATTTTGTCACTCCAAAATTCTGCCATCTTTATAGCCTTTTATTTGCGGCTTGTAAGTCTGTTACGTCACATTTCATTGGACATTCGTTGCAATTTAGCAAGTGCGTCATTGTCTGGACTTCTCCACATACACAGTTCGGGTATAAGGAAAGAACCTCTACGCAGTAGGTATACCTAGGCAACGATTCAGTGACTTTCTCACTAATCGGCTAATCTTTCCACCACGGGGCTCGGGTCTTTTAGACTAACATGATAAATTGTGCATTCAATTACTTGTTCGCCTTTTTTCATCCAAAGGTGATGATCAATCAGATTTCTACCAAGAGCAGTCATTTTAAGGAAACATCTTATATGGACAATAGATTTCTCATGGGATTGTATGGCTGGTTTCAATAAATGTAAATTGCCGACACCACGTTTTGACCAAACACTATTCTCTGTGGAAAATAATAAGCATGGCCAACAATATAGTTTACTTAAATACTATAACCAGTTAACCATATTGTATGAGTGTACAGGGATGTATTAAAATATATATTACCAGTATTACTAACATATTTTTTATTTCTGAACATATAGGTACCTATACTTTTAAAATTAAGAATCATTAGACAAGGCCTACCTGCATCTATAATTGTATTTTGTTCATAAATATTTTTTCTATAAAATTCACTAATTACGCAAGTATTTTGTACCACTACTGCAGCCATAACTCGATTTATGAATAAATTAATATGCACAAAAAATAGTTTAGTAGGTACTTACTGATTAATATTTAAAAAAAAATGAAATATAATACAAACAAAAATACAAGTACCTACGTAAACAGGTAATTCGCGATGGGTTGTATCACAACACGCTTGCTCTGCATGCCAAAGCAATCGATCAAATAACCAATTGAAAATCTTTAATCGTGGTCAAATGACAAATGTAGTGTTATAACTATAACATTTTTAATGTTGGCCCTAGTATGAAAATTCAAATGGTCAACCCATCGTCTCTCCATAAAAATTAAAACTAAAAATATTGAATTACACATTTTTTCGTTCTAAAAGTAATGTCAATAATTTTTATAATTTAATGATTACAATTGTATATTTACTAAAATATTAAATAAGTATAGGTAACCATTTTTTTCAATTTCTATGAAAATTACTTAAAAATAATAAATACACAATTTTATTGTAAGTTCCCCTCATAAATGTTGACCCAAATGATCACAATATAGGTATAATACCTATATAGTATTTTGCGATATTTTAAAGCAATATGATCGGATGATTCGCTTTTAGTACAGGTACGTATATAAAGGTACTATCTAGGGACTTGTTTAGGTAGAGGGCTAAAAAAAAGAAAACTTTTATATTTTAAATACCATTTTTTTACATGTCTATAATGATAAACTTAAGTCTGGAAAACCACCAACTATATGTAAGAATAAAGATCAAAAAAATTATACAATTATAGATGGTATTTTACATTTTATTTATCAATAATTGGCTGAATTAATGAATTTGAACATTTTTGACGTATGTATGAAATGTGTATTGTGTATACCTTTTAATATTTATTATATACAGGGGTGGATTTGAGGGGAACTACGTGTGGTGATCGTTTACATCACTTTTGGAGATTTGTATAATTATTTGAAGGGTATAAGATTGATTTTAAGGAGGGAATAGGTGAGTAGCACTTTATTCCCTGAATATCCCTATTCGTCCCTTTTGAACGAACTGCAGATCTGCCCATATATACCTAATATACATAACCCTTTATAAATCGAATATAATATGATATAAATCTCGCTATGTAATATATTATACATGTCTGATATTATGTATATATGTAAATATAATATATATTTAATAATTGATAGATTTTTATTTTTCTTAAAATGTTATTAAAATTGCCTATATAAAACCCCTTTAAAATTTGTGTGTGACCCATATAGTAATAACTGTAATAACACAGAGTAGGTACCTATTTAATTTCAAACAGCATAAATTTCTTTTATCCTATTATAATGGTTCTTCTTATTTTATATTTTTAACGGTGAAAACTTGTCAGTACGAAAAATAGGAACATGGAATTTTGAAAGTGAAAACAACAAATTAATATTATAAAGTAGGTACTTAATAGGTATAGGTAGTATTATATTAATAGTATAGATACCTATATTTTGTTCTGTATTAGCCATTAGGTAATAATTATAGAAATATAAAATAGGTTTTTTTTTAGAACAATAAACGACGATTATTTTTCCAAAACTAGAATACTTTGTGTATTAGACGGAAACAAAAATTCGAATAGATATTATTAGGTTAAACTGGAACCTAATAATTTGGAAATTTGACATATGTACCTACCTAACTAATGTAGGTATAGGTACATTTTAGTTCATGAAATGCACAGACCACACAGTATAGTAAAATAAGTTAAAATACTTATTCTGTGTGTACCTAAACTATTGAATATTTACACAGTTCGTGTCGTGTACTGCAGTGTACATAAGTACCCGAGTTATTTTTTGTAACAGTTTCATATATTACTAGTAATACTATATTCATAGGTAAAAATGTAAAATATTGGGAATGAACGATCGTTATAGATCGTGGTAGTCACTCGTGCTTAGAATTTAATTTTTTTTGAGGGGGGGGGGCAAAATTGAGTTTGTAATATTGTAAAGTTAATGGATATTATACAAGAAATTATAAATTTTTTTAGGAATTTGGAGGCATTGTCACCTACCCCTCTTAAAGCTGCCACTGACTTAGACCCTAGTCCAAATTCCTGAAGAGTGAAGGTTGAAAACTTGAAAATCATCTTGATTGTGACCTCGACCTATAGAACCTTTTTTTTTTTTTTATGTACATCATATTATTATCTCTATAGTTGAACCCGTCGCTCACCGGACGTAATACATTATATCGTGTATTATCGTCATATCGCTCCTCTTTGATCCAGCACAGTATACAGTGTATTATCTTGAATGAAACCTCGACCTATTATAGGTCACCAGCTATAGAACGTTTTTCTTATGTAGATCATAATATTACCGCTAGTTGAATCTGTCGTTCGTCGGACGAACTATATTATATCGTATTATCGTCACATTACCCTGATGTTCCAGTAGTGTACAGTGAGGTCAGTGTACCATCTTGAAGGTGACCTCACCTATAGAACCTTTTGTTTTTTTTTCTACATAGGTACATAATATCTCATCATATTATTATCACCAAATGAATCCGCCGTCCATAGGAAATATATTATATTATCATATTATCGTTACATCTTTCTGTTCTGTTCCGGTAGAGTGTACAGTGTAGCAAGTAGCAACGTCAAATTACTAACAAGACAGTCGACTCCGTGTTTCCAATATCTTTGGACGTCCATAGCGTCGTTTCGCCGTATAACCTCTAAAACTAGACTACACAATGGCGTCCAACACGTTTCGCTTATTCACCCGCCGGCAATTCCATTACGGCTTCGCACAAAAGCACTCGTTCGCTGGAGCATTCGTTTCAGTTGTATCGTACTCGACAAAATCAAAACCGTCAACAGGAAAGATGAGTCTGCCAAAAGTGTTCTTCGACATGTCCGCCGACGGCGAAGCTTTGGGCCGCATCACGATCGAGGTGAGAAAATCTGCCGTCATTTGTATTCATTTTTCATACAATTTCCCACGACCGATTGCCGTGTACGTGTGTGTGGGTTAATAGTTATTAGTTTCTCCATCATGGCCGTATTATGCGTATTCGTCACGAATCGCGTAAAATACGTTCACGACTATTTTTATTAATTAATTTTCCTTTTTCTACTCATGCTCTGGTATTTGGAATTTTCTTCATTCCTTTGTTCAGAAATTTAGTTATTTTTTCTGTCGATTAATTTCTCAACGTCGTTTGGATATTGGACCACGTCCAAAAATCAGCGTACTTTCGCGTGTTTCTAATTCTCGGTTTCGTTTTATATTTTACGTAATTTGTATATTTGGTAAATATTTTTATGTGTTGGTGTAAAGAATAAAATCAATTTCAAATAGCGACATTTTATGATATTAACTAGGTACCTACCTATTTTAATTTAATTTCATTGTTCAATATTTTTATTTTCATTGAAATGTTATGTTTTACATGATGTGCTAGTCGCGAGGCTCATTTTTAGTGTATTAGATACTACCTACTTGTTATTATAATATTGTACCTACCTACCTATTTAAGAATTAAATTTGTGATAGCTAGGTAAGTAGGTACCTACTTCGTTCTTTTAAAGCAGTAATTGCATTGTTGGTGTTTTCCATTAAAATTAATTGGACTGGTAGTTTATTGTGTTGATTTTGTTTTGACGAGAATTTTAATAGGTAATTAAACATGATAGGTACATACTCTATGAAATTATGGCTTAAATTGGTTGAACTCTTATGTTTAGGGAAAAATGTCTGAACGTTGTAAAACTCCAATGATGATTTTCATTTGTATATCATTGTAAAATAATATCTCATGGTCAGAATTTATAATTTCATATTTTCAACCACTTTTACCCCGTCTTAGAGTTGACAACGAAAATGTTCAGCGTAATATTTTTCAATTTCCTTTGATCGGTAACTATCTACCTACTTCATATTTCTTGATAACTTGGATTTTAAACCAAGGCCTTGGAACTACGAAGTGAGATAAAAAGTGGTGAAAAAATGTATAACACCTATTACAGGATATTATTCGTTATAGTCGAAGATCATGTTTATATTTATATATTGTATAATATTCGCATCCAAAAACTGGGTACACTCTTATCGTGCTCCAAGTATAGTATTATCAGTTTTCACAAACTACTTTCCATTAAAATTTTATATGTGATTACTAATTGTGTATAATGTAATTGAGAGAACAATGATATAAATTTTTCCTTTTATAAATTATTGAACTCGTTATTGAATTATAATGTGTAGGTATAACAATCATTGTTGTCAGTAAAACACAGATAAATCTGGTATTTTATGTACCTACCTAGTAGAACAAAATCATTGTTAGATTTTTGTAGAATTTGACACTGTTGTTCATGATAAGCGAGATGATATGTAAAATGTAGTCTGATAACATTATTACCCGGTGATATGAGGTCATAATCCACTAATACCTATCTAATTATTAAAATATTAAGATACCTAACTAAAATTAAAAATTGTAATTACTTTATAGCTCCGCAGTGATGTTGTACCTAAAACTGCAGAAAATTTCCGTGCTTTATGTACCGGTGAGAAAGGATTTGGGTACAAAGGAAGTATTTTCCACAGAGTCATTCCAAATTTCATGTGCCAAGGTGGTGATTTCACCAACCACAATGGTACCGGAGGAAAATCTATCTATGGAAATAAGTTTGAAGATGAAAATTTTATACTAAAGCACACCGGACCTGGTTAGTATATTATTGTATCATTTAAATTGGTGGCCTATATAAATTTGTTTGTAAAGTTTATTTTTAATAATGCTATTATTAAGAGGGTAATCAATCTACTTTTTCATTTTGTGCATATAATTGCAGGTTTTTAATGATTGTAATTAGTAATGGTCACTATCGATTAGTATTCAATAATCGTCATAAACTAACGAATAGTTTGATATTAATTATATTATCGAATAGATATAAAATATACCAATTATATTACCGAATAGTTCAGTAAACTATAATAATAATTGATATATTATATATTAAATATAAATAATGGTTTTTTGTCATTTCGGTATTAATTGTATATTGTTATTATTTATATTATATTAATTTTATAAATAATAATTAATGTTATTGTAAACAACATACAAATACATGTATACATATGATGTATGTACAATTATTTCCTTTTATAAAACTGAAACCATAATAACATGGACACTTTTGACTGTTTTGACAATTTTTTATCTGTCACATTGTATTGCGATTAACGTAAATTTGTCAAATTTTAGAACATACTTGAATCTAATCTAGGTCTAACTTTAAGCTACAACAGTATTTTTGAAAGTCTTTTCCATTAATAAACACATGCGCTTATTAAACAGCAAACAGATTATACATTTCAAAATGCTATATAATGGTTTAGTTTAAGGAAAAATAAAATGATACTTTTTTATACATTAATACCAAATACTGTACACTAGAATACTGGGCAAAAAAGTTGGCAATATGCGTTATCACTGGTCCACTGATATTGTATATGTTGTTGCCTATACATTGTCATGAAGTAAGTATATATAGACTGGTAACGGTGCCAATATTTGTGGTCAGGTTTAAATACGAAGTTTTTGTAGTGGGGAGATTTTAGAAGCCGAAGCGCTATCTACAATATGCTTTAATGAGTGGCCTGTGAACGATTCAAGTAAATTAATCAAGAAATATTTGTTTATGAAAGATTTGGTTAGTTTAGTACTGAAAAAATATATTATGAACGCTCCAGCCTACAAAATCTTCCCACTTAGGAAACCCCATTTCAAAACCACCCATATGCCATGTCAAATGGATAATATTACAATATAATAGTTACAAACTTTTTACTATTCTTTCCATAATTCCAACCTTGTATCGAATTTGCATACAAAGCAGTTAATTAATAAAGAGCAAATTTAGACAATATACACAATTTTGATGGAGCAAGTGATAACGTTTGTCGTTGATTTTTATTGAGAGTCCCGTATTCTATTATACAGTATTTGAAAATATTAAATAAACTCATTTACCTCTGTCCTATATGAAAATTTAATTATAACAATCTTCAAGGGACCTAAAGAATGAGATTGTACATAACATGTAAAATTCGTTAGTAGTATTAATTTCATAAGTAGTAGGTACTATTAATGTAATTAATTTACAATTTTTTTTTTTTTTTTTTAAATATAGTTGTTTTGTTTGGAAAAAAAAGATTTTTTTAACAAAAATAACTTCCGAAATAGACTGTACTTTAAATACAATTTCTTTGGTCTTATCATCAGTTTATTCACTTACATCCTCATTCGTTTTGAAGTAGTCTATAGTTTATAAGTATCTATCGAACAATTCGATAGTGACTATTCAATAGTTGCCCATCACTAATTATAATGGATGTATTTTATGTTTAATTATACAAATTGTAGTTGGACCATGAATTTAATTTAATTGTATTTTGTTTCTAGGTATCCTATCTATGGCCAATGCAGGAGCAAATACTAACGGTAGTCAATTTTTTGTCACAACAGTAAAAACATCATGGTTGGATACCAAACATGTTGTATTTGGCGCTATTGTTGATGGCATGGATGTTGTAAAGAAAATTGAATCCTATGGTACTCAGAGTGGTAAAACTACCAAAAAGATCACTGTTGCTAATTGTGGACAATTGAGTTAATTAGCTTTTGTCAAATTAAATAAATCAAACATTCAATAAAATATGAAACTATAATAAATAATTCATCTCAAAAATTGTGGTCTACTTAATTAATAATTAATAATTTGATGCATTTATTTATGTACGGTATTCTGGACAAACATTAATCGATAATACATTTAAATAGTTAATATATTTGTTGTCTATTTTATTTATATATAATAATTCTTCTTAATCGTCCTATTTTGAAAAGTATTGTTTATACCAAGAAAAAACACTGATTGGAGTGGAATGAGGGATCTTTTGAATTTTTTTTTATTTTATCTATAGTCACAATACCGAAAAGTGTTCCTCGTCTAGCGAATCATTCTCAGTTTTCGTAAACATTGGTTCAAAATACGGGCTAATGGTATTTACAAGTTTTACATGTTGATAATACCTAATGAAATTTAGACCCTTGACCTGGTAGTATGGAAATCATTCTTCCTATCTTGTAATCACAAATTACAACTAAGGTTTGTATTTTTTACAATAATCAATTTCTTAAAAATGGTAGAAAATGCATTTGTCAAATTATGGTTATTTTCTCGTAATGTGAGGTTAATTATTCAAAAATTTGAAACTAGAATTACATAAACTGAAATTTTAATATTATATCTGAATTTCAATGTAAAATGCATTTTTAATTTTTCCGGTATCCAAATTTTAAAATGTTCTAAAGTACTAGACAAAAAAAAAAAATGAATTTTATATGAAAATTTAATTATAATCTATTAAAATTAATTATTAATAATTTATTAAAATAATTATATTCTTTATTGTATCTGCTTTGATTAATATCTATATTACAATGGATGGGATTTTGATACAAAGCCATTTTTTCTGGTGTTTTAAAACTGTCCGTAAGTAGAAAGTATATTTAGAGCATTTTTCACAAATATTAAGAAAAACATTAGTTATCAATTATTAACAAATTTAACTTGAAATTCATTTTTTAATTGAGATATAGTCATTTTTGTGACTGGCATTCAAATCCAGTCGTCTTACACATTACATTAATTAATTACAGGTGTGAAAAAAAAAATAGTTCTATTTAGACGTTGATAAAATTGGAATAATTCATTCCTACTTATTTTGTACAAAGAATAAAATTTAAACTTAAACCTTGTAATATTATTTTCAACATGATATATTATAAATATTTATTTTTTTTTAATATTAGTTAAATTTTATATACAATATATGCATAGTACATTAGTATCCAGATCAGTTGAAGCCATTGGGAGGAAATGTTATGAAGCACTTCATTTTTTATGAATTTAGGGGAGAACTAAAAGTCCAGTTGACTGAAAATTTCTTGAGTATCAGTTGATGGTCTGAGGTCTATTTGTTTTTATCAAAGTGTCCAATTACTTTTAAAGGCTAAATTGAAGGAGTATGTATAGGCAATTTTCGAATAATATAAAGTCTATGGTTTGTGGAAACCCTGTTATCCAAAACCTATAAATAACAATACCAGCATTGTACACGCTGACTTTACGCGCAGGTATATGCATGTAAATAATTTTATTCAATTGTCAAAGTTTTATCCATCATACAGTTTGATTTGAATTTATCAACAAGTTGTCTTTTAATCGACTTAAGATTTGTATATCCAATAATTTAATTTTTGGTCAAGAAATATTTATTAGTAATTTTAAGTTTCATAAAACAATTTTAAGAAATAAATATTATAAAAAGAAGCTGTCAACAAATTAAAATTTATTTTCAAAATCTTTATAGGAATATTCAATTATTTGCAACAATAGAAGAAAAAGTGTTAACAAAATATTGTTGGCACACAGCATCAAACAGGCCATATCTACATTTTTTTTTTTTTTGGAGGGGCTGAAAATATTTATATTGAAAAAATTTTGAAGGGATGGACCCTTCATACAAAGACCTTGATGGAACACAAATATTTCTGTAGTACAGTAAATGTACAAACTTATCAAAATAACTGCATATTTGAATAAATTAGTTTTGTTTATTATATATAAATAATTGTACTAATAATGTTTAACATAATAAAATCTTAAAAATATAACAAATAAAATTATTCAGTCTTTAATTGTTTTTGTATTCATTATTATTTGATACATTTAGATTTTCTATATAGTAAAATCTTATATTGTATTAAATTAAATATCAGTAAATATAAACAGTTACAACGGGTTCTGTAGTTAAAATGAAAAAAAAATTCAGTTTTCAGATCCTTTAATCAATTTTGATTATAATAATATAAAGTTGTCCAGTTATTAATTACAAAACGAAATAAATAGATTTTGCATATGTATATGTATAGTACTAATGTATAAGTAAATATTGTAACATATTTTTATATAAATTATCATTTATATTATAATTATATAAATTAATACAATTATTTAGAAAGGACAATGGATCCCTCTATTTTGAGATTTGGTATTTCTATATAATAAATTAAAATTTACAACTTAAATATAAATCCTTCTAATTTAATAAATAAAAAAGAATATATTGTTTTATATTAAACATGCAACACTGATATCTGATTTATATAGTTGTGTTTATATGATTTATTTTTCGTGAAAAATTGTACATTACAAATAAAAAAGTGAAAATAGATGAATAAGATTTTTAAGTTATACATGAACAGTGAGTAAATCACACTAACCTAACTATATGAGGAATAATGGTATTCCATACTAAGGTCTGTACAGGTCATGTTTGTTTGGTCCAGTACGAAAATATTCTACAATAGGCGGTCCAGCCTGGTATTATTGATATATATTACATCAAATATTAATAAATTATAGATATATATTTTTGCGAAAATTTCTTGTTTTAACTTGTGAAAATATTTTCAACCAGTATTTAAAATTTATAAGGTCAGCCTTCTAGGGCCATAATATATAAGACTAAACAGGTCTTTAGTCTATACATTATAAATAATGACAATTTGTTTTGGTATTTATATTTTTTTTTTATTGACTGCATTAAGAAAAAAAAAAGTAAAATTATATTTTATTATTTAAATCTGAAAGAAATATTAAAAAAAAAATAAATGCTTTATTTATAATAAAAAATGGTTCATTTTTCCGAAAATGTACTTGTTATTTAACAAAATAAAAAATAAATAACAGTTAATCAAATTTATGAAGTACAACTTGACAATCTAAATTATCCTTAATTAAGTAATTTGCAACTATTACAGTCCAAGCATGTCCCTCAACTTTTTTACAATATTTAATATATGACTCCATATTGGAATCACGGTGCACCATGAATATAGTGTTGTCCTGAGGTTTACATGCAAATTTCTAAAAACAAAAAAGGTGGTGAAATAAATGATTATTAAAAAAAATATATTATTATATTTTACCGGTCCTAATTCATTCTGTACTTGAAATATATAATGCAGATCATCTTTATTATTATCAGACATCTCTCCAAAACATTGACTAAAAAACATATATACACTTAATACATTTAAGTTATCTAAACCATCATTTCCACCAGACACCATATAATGTCCACCATGCCATCTTTGTACTTCAATAGTCACTAAAAACAAAAATGTATTACTTATTAGGAATAAGTTATTACTAATAAAATGGACCAATTTTAACAGTTTATAATATTTTATTTACCACCACTAAATTCTAGACCAGTACATTCTTTAAAAAAATTAAACATATGATTAGTCTTCAACATATTAACAATAAATAAAACAGTGTGAGGATATTGTTCCACATCTAGATACATATAGTTCCTAAGAGAAAAAAATAATTTTAAATACATAAAAAAAATTAACAAAATTTAAAAATATGTCAACATTACCTTTTGTTTAAAGGTCCTTTTGTTTTCCACTGCAAATCATTTGAGAATATTTCATTGGATAACACTTCAACCATACTTGGTTTGAAAAATCCTTCACACATGATGTATCCATCAACAATGAATGTTTCTCGAATAGCTTCTTTGAAAATTGGCTGATCAAACATTGCATCAATGCACATGGTTGAAGTTCTACCCTGAAATAGTATTCTTAATTTATATATAATGAATTACAAAATAATTTACTTCCCCAATTTTTATTCTAGAGTTATCTTGACTACCTGTGAAGAACACTACAATTACTTATTAGTTATCACTCTAATATTGATATACTATAGATTGCTCATGTTCCAGCTTTTCGGTGATGTATTAATGGTATCGAGATCTTTAAGTCGTGTTGTGTTGTTTATTTATGAACAATATTGTTGTAGTCGGGCGGTATACACTATACGCTGACACGTTGTCGCTGGCTCTCTACAGTCTGCAACTGCCACTTGTGATGTGACTTGTTATTTGTACCATTACTCGTATGATTATTATTATATAATAATATTAAGATAACATTATATCTTGTATGAAATACCGAAAAACAAAATTATTTTATGTGTTACAATTTACAACAGAATATTTAATTATATTAGATCGACAAAGTCGCTAACGATATATATAATATTATTAATATTATAATATTTGCAAATAAATGACTAATTTTGCAATTTGTTTAATCTATTATTTTTATCGTAAAGCGGAAAATGTGAAAAGAAATATATAAATACATAAATATTAAGTATTACTAAATAATAACCTAATAATCTAACTATTTTTGGATGTTGGATGTTGAAAATTTTATTTAATTGTTTTTATTCAAATACAATTTTAAATTAATATTGATTTTATAATATTTAAAAATATGTAAAATCCATATAATCCTATTTTACTATTTTATAAATATATATTTTTATATAAAATAGGTAAAATAAGTAGGTAGGTTAAACAGGAGTCTCATTTCAGATTTTTAATTGTTGATGCCAAAGTCAATTTTCAGCCTATACCAGTCACTAGGTTTTTATTAGACTAGCAGAAAAGTAAATGTAGCCCAGTGAAAATATTTTGTCGCCTAGTGGATTTTACTATTAAAGACATACATTTTTCAATTATAAATATACCAATGTGAAATAATAGGTAATGAATGATTATGGATAAATGTATGAAACTGAATAGATGCAAAGGCATTTTTTAATAATGTACCTACTTGTAGATATTAATATTTTTGATGTATTTTGATATTAATGAAGTATTAGTATACCTGCTTTTATTTACAATCGTGTTAGATGTACATAATTATGTCTATAAGAGGATGTGTAGTGCCATAGAAAGTATTTTCGGAAATTAAAATATCGCAAGGTTTTGTTTGATGAAGTTATTGGTATGTGGCAGAAAAATTCACAAAAACTGTTAATTAATTAAATAATAAAACACAAAAAACAAAATAGTTTTTAGACTTTTGGAACGTAAAAAAAAAAGCTTATGCTGGATGAGGAGTATTTTTGCGCTAAAAGGTTAAAAAGGGTCAAAAATCTAATCGTATATCAATTCATATTAGAATTTTGATGGTATCAGTTTTTGTTTAATTAAAACATCTTAATTCAACTTTTATGAAAAAATATATATTTTTTACATGTCATACTGATGAATATCATATGAGAGACAACCTTTCTGTTTTCCCAAATGTATAAAATTAAACCTTAATATTGAAAAAAAATCAATGTTTAAAAAACAATATTGTAAATGCAAGTAAAATTTTAACGGAGTCTAAACATATATATATATAAGCATTTTTATATTTTAAAAGTTAAAAATTGTTTAATGCCAATTTAAGATGTTAAAAATAAATACCTAATACCTATATATTTAAATATATTTGGATTAATTATAACTGTTTTGTGAAAAAAATATGTATTTATTCTTATAATCAAGCGGTATAAGAAAGGTTGGTATATCTGTGTGTTGCTACTTGTAAAACGAGTCTTTTCCAACGCAACCACGACACTGTGTAATAAAAATAATAATATTGTCAATAAATTACAAAAACAATGTCCAACAATAAATTCAATATTGTTATTTGTATTCAATTATGATGAATATTGTGGTCGTACATGGAGGGTAGTCAGTTAAGATCATTAAAACAGGTTTATATTACTGTTCCGTAGTCCATCGAAATATAATAAGAAAAATTATTCTACTCTATTCATATTGTTAACACTTTCTATCGGGTTAATATACTGAGTTTTGTATGCCAGTGCGCAATCTATAGTATTTATAATCAATGACTCTACTTAACTTTTATCTTAATTATATCAACTTTAGTATATTTGACCTTATGTTAAACATATTTATAAGTTTACTAATAATTATTTGTTGGAATTGCTGCTTGATTAATTTTTGGTTTACAAAATAAGTGATATCCATGAAACAGCAGAAAGAACATTTTTAAAATGATATATTATGTATGAATAATGGATACTACAGTAGAAATCTCAAAGATGAAAACAAAAACAACAATTGAATCAGTCGTTTGAGAAACCAGACTTGTCCAAAAAAAATAAAATCATGTTTTATTGTTGTTTTGGATTTATCATATGTAGATCTATATATTTCAAAAGAATCCAGACTTGTCTACTATAAAAAATAGTATTTTATAGCCACAAAATTTGGAGGATCAAGAGAATCCCTACTAGTTCAGGACATGTTTTTTTGTCTTTATTTTTCTGAAAGTTAGTGTTTTGGGACAAGTCGAATTTTTGTAATGACTGATTCAATTGGAGTTATGAGAAAACAGTTGAACAACAGTTTGTTTTCCAAAGGA
Organism: Pemphigus obesinymphae; assembly: GCA_025469235.1. Lineage (NCBI taxonomy): Eukaryota > Metazoa > Arthropoda > Insecta > Hemiptera > Aphididae > Pemphigus > Pemphigus obesinymphae. Next base: position 49,139 of record JAIPRL010002563.1, read on the forward strand.
AAATAAACAGAAAGAACAAGTTTAGATCAATGTTTTAAATATTTTCTTGCATTTTTCATGCACACGTTATTATAAATTGATTAATATTTGAATAGTCTAAATAACCCAAAACTAAAACAGTAATCTTGGAAGATATTCTTGAAAGGTAAACAAGATAACCCATAATATACAAATTATAGGCAAATATGAAATTTAGTCGTTAATACAATTTAATTTACATAGGAGTGAAAATATTTATGCTAAAGCAGGCTCAAATAATCAAATAAATATAACTCATTTTTAAATTTGTAAATATAAATTTACTCTGGTTGGTGATATTTTATGTGGCAAATATATTGGAGTTGGTGACTCGACTAATTGGTTGTACATTTCCCATGATAAGTTATCAGAATGAAACCAACCATTAATGGAAAGACGAGAAAAGTTTGATACATTTTCTGCAACCTGTTAAGAAAAATAAATTTATGGTCAGAATATTTATTTAAAATAAATAATTTAAATAACTTGCCTGGTGATATGTATGTTTTCCAACTGGAAAAAATATCATGGTGTTGAACTCTGGGTTAATACTTTGTACAATATTTTCAGCATTATAATTTTGGTCAACTGAATATACATCTAATGTGCCTCCCCATTCATTTAACCAATCATAATTTAAGTAATAAATGAATGCAACAGACCTATCGTCAACACGATCATCATGGCAAAGCAAGTAATCTATAATAAATAAGTAAATATTGGGCTGTGGTACAATATGTGATCTATGTTATTATTGTTGATTTAGTATGTAATCTGTTTTATTTAAATTATAAGTGGGATTAAAAACCAGAATTGTATTTTTACCACAATTGAGAAAGGAATGATATTGTTAGTATTATAAGTACTATTTTGTTTATATAACTTCATGTATGACTTCAGATTTGCTGGACAGACAATACAATTGTCTTCATCTTCTCCTTCGCTTTCTCTCCCAACTATTTGGGGTAGGCCACCCTGGTCCTACACTTCCACTTAACTCTTATCTCCCGCATCTTCTTCACTTACTCCCACTTTCCTCATATCACTCGCTATCACATTCCCCCATCTATTTTTCGGTCTTCCTCTCCCCCTGACGCTTCTCTCCACTTTGTCCATCCACACTTAATCCTGTGTTTCATATCCTCTTCGAAACCCCCATCTTTCTATACAACAGACCCTAAATACTTGAACCTCTCCACTTCTCCCACCACATCACCACTTAACTTTATTTCCAGCCTTTCCCAATTCCCTCTGTTACCTTTGGTAATCCTTTCTTCATTAATGCCCACTTTAAGATCTTCCTAGGAACCCTATCATAAGCCTTCTCTAGATCAATAAATACCATACACAATTTCTTTTTCCTTTCTCTGTACTTCTCTACAATCTGTCTCACACAAAATATTGGCTCCATTGTTGACCTCCCAGGC
>JAIPRL010002564.1:0-25053 GCA_025469235.1 Pemphigus obesinymphae
TATAGGTATAATAATATTTTTAATATTTTTAGGTTAACCTAACCTGACGGATTGCATTTTGGAAACATGATACATTGTAAAATATATATAAATAATTATGGATAAATTTTGATCGTACAAAGTGTCCATGATCGATAATCGTAATTTAAATTCAACCGTACAAAATGTCCGCGATCAATAATCATAATTTAATTTCGACCGTACAAAGTGTCCGAGATCGATAATCGTAATTATATTTCGACCATACAAAATGTCCGCGGTATGAAAATAAAACAATAGACAGTACAAAGTGTCCGTTTCCCAGCTTATGTATATATTGTATGTGTACTGTATATAGTATATATGACTATATATATAGGACTGCAAGTGTGAGCTGGTCATATTAGCGGTAAAAAAATAATTTATTAGGTATCTATAGTGAATGATGCAATCTTCTATAAAAAAAAATTGTTTATTCACCTACTGATAAACATACACGATTTTTATTGATTTTATGGTTACCAAGGATACATACATTACACGATTACCTAGTAAATTCAAGCGAGATGGAAAAAAATATGATGAACAATATCATAATATGCCCAGTTTTTAAGAAGTTGTATAAAGGCAATTTCGAGGACATTATGAGAATATTTAACGATTTAAAAATATTTAAATAGGTACGTTTTAAAAGTATTTTTTAAGTGATCCTATATAATTTCCATTTTTATATTATTACGCAATCACAATAATTACTGTTTAAATAAATATATATAAAATTCCATTTGGTATCTAGATAGTAGGTATAAATACATATTGTCTACAGCTTTCTCGATGATTCGAAAGAGTACTGTATAGGCAACTTGTTATTATTTTGCTAAACAGTAAACGGCTATGTATACTTATATATGTGAGTTAGGAATCCTATGCGTCCCATATTTCAGTCAAGCGTCCCGATATCTATCCTAAAAAAAATGTTGGAAATGCTAATTTTGTCCCTATTTTAAAATATCAGTTCCATATATCTCTTATTAATTAAAAAATTTCAAAAGTATCAAAAACACGAAAATAAGAATTAGCATGAATTAAAGTATTTTCAATGTTAAAATATTTATCAGTGTCTTAATCCAAAAACAAAATATTTCAGATTATTCGTAATCATATCCGGCCGATAATTGAGATCAGTAGATCACTACTATTTACCTACTTACAAGAAGACATTTTTTAATTTTCCCTGCAATAGTTTCCTTACATGAAACGGAAAAATATGTGAGAGGGGGGGGGGCTGATAAGTTTTATGAAAATGAAAATCGATTTCAAACTGTACCCGGTCAATGTTTTTAATTTTGTAATAATTATATAATAAAATTATATTGTATAATTATATAAAGTCATTCGAAAATAATTTTTAGTTTTATGCTAATTTATTAAATTTCTAATAAAAATGTTCCGTATATATTTTAAAATTAAATCTGGAATCCCAAATATAAATTGTAAATGATTCTTATTGTTAAAATTATTAGCAACCCATATAAATAGGGATTAAAATACGGGGGCATAAGTAAATTATATAAATTTTGTAACAACGAAAAACCCTATAGTATTCACTCAATCTAAGAATTACGATAATAATTAATGTGTGCTGTTTAGTACTCTGTGTGCACGTATAGCGTAAGTAAAATAATTGTAAATCATTCATAAAAAAACTTATGAGATCATATCCGAAATGTTGTCTTTTAAATATTTTATAATAGGTGCATAATAATTTTTAAAAGCCTTTTTGTTTATTTTTTGTAAACTTATTTTTGAACCAACGTCATGGTTACACAATAATAAAAAGTGGTGCGGATACGTGACTATTTTTTAAGTACTTTAAAAATATGTTTGAATATTTTTAAATTGTTGGATTTTCATTTTTAATGAAATTCATAATAGTTGCCTATATAAAACCCCTTAAAAATGGACGTGCTGACATCCTCTATTTTAAATAAATAATCTATATATACTAAATTATAAAAATCATTTCAGTATTTGATATTCATTCAATCGATTTGTATTGTCTAACTTTTAAACGACGAAAACGCACAAAAATTCGACATTTAAAAAAAAAATAAAATTCTAGTTGCGGGTATTTGAAAGGGGTTTTCATTTTTACTGAGTTCAAATCCATTTCGACTTCGTGGAATAAAGTAATAGTTTTCATTATATAAAATTAAATAAAAATAATACGACTATGATAATTTTGTTATTAAAAAATGTATGAAACATTTTCGTTTTGAATCCAATGCTATTTAATAGAAATTAATATAGACAATTTACACATAAATTACAATTTACCATGTGTTATAAGTGTTATAATTATATCCCCGGTCTCCCCTAATACCGATTGATAGAAAGTGTCTGTTATACGACATTGGACTTCAAATAAAGTAATATGATTTTTATATTATTATATAGTAGGTACCTATATACACAACCTAAAATGTAATTTTAAGACTTCTATACACTTATAAAGTATAGATATATTTTACACTTCTCAAAATATTTTATAACTTATCTATACACTGTACGTTTTTATTTTGTTTATAAGGAAGATATTATATTGTAAAGAAAATGTATAAGAACACTGTAACATTTTAACTACTCGTAATAAGCGATAAAAAAAACTACGTTGTTTCTAGTATAGGTACATAATAGGTATACAAAATTACAAATAAAAAAATAGGTATATATATAAGTACCTACCATATAATATATATACCTATATCATTCCGGAAGCATTTTTAACGATTTAAAAGAATTAATACAAACCATATAATATATATTATGGGTATACATATTAATAATTATTAAGTAAGTTCAGGGCCTGATTTGTCAATTATTGGCACCAAATTTACGTTTAAATAAATAAATTACCTTATTTTTTGCTTATTGTTTGTCGGCGAGTCCAGACTCCCCGAATGTCCCTGATCTCGTGTTTTATGATAAAATTGTACCTACAATCACAGATTTCTATACTATGTAGTATAGAAATCTGTGCCTACAATACGTTTTGTAATCACAGATTTCTAATACGAACACTAATATCATAGAATTAATACACGATATATACTTACCGCATTGATTATATAGGTATATTATAATCATAAATCAATTACAATATCTCAGACTAATAATCATTATTTTGTGACTAAATACTTTTTACATTTTAGTATCCAAATCTGTGTTTGTATAATATTTTTGTTCGTATATTGACAAAATAATATATATATACCAATACACTTTTTTACGCGAAGTGTACCTACCTACACTTAAGTGTATTTGTATTGAAAAAGTATGTACCTAGTCGTAAATGATGTTTGTTTTAAAAAAAATTGTTAAAACAATTCGTATCGGTTAGTATATACCCACACAGACCGTAAAATTTATAGGTGTCATATCTTATAATTTTTTGGGGTAAAAGGACAAAATCCGCCCAAGATTTTTTTTTAATTCGATATAAATATGAATAAAAATTAAATTAAAATACGAATCGCATTGATTATTTTATATTATTCCAAATATTAGTAAGTACATTTTAAAAATGATTAAAAACTAAAAAATGGTTATAGGTATAGTGTATTTATCTCGTAAATTTCTTATTATATTTTTAACCGTGCTTTCTGCGTACAACCGTGTTGATTAATCTACTGCATCAATATAAAATGTTTGCTTTTAAATACCCCACCTGATCACACCCCATATACACTTGACCCAGACACTACACTAATATTAGTGTATAATTTTTTTTTCCAAACTATATAAAAAACTAGGTATACCTAGGTATACAATGACAAACAGTGGCGGCTCTATATAGCATTTAATTTTGAAGGGCGGGGGCCAAAATTGAGTTGATTTTATTTTTAGGTTATTAAGGTTTTGTCTCACATAAATAAGCATTAAAACAAAAAAAAAGCCCATCGATACAAAATTATTAATTTTTTTTTTTAGGAATTTGCCCCCTTAAAGCCGCAGGCTGCCACTGATGACAAAATAGATAATAATATTATATTATTATAATAGACGACGTGATTGGCGGGCGAAACCCGGACGCAGTGTGATCGCAGAGTAAAAGAGCTGATGTGTGTCGTGATTTTCAGCCGGTCCGAGTGACGTCCGGAGTTTGTTGTTCATGGTCCGCGGCAACACTGCGCGATGTGGGCGTGTCCGGAGCAGCTACCTCCACGGCACGTCAGCCTATAGCGGCCCGGACGACCGGAGACGTCGTGCGTGTTTCGGCGTTGCGTTCATTTCCATAGAAGAAAGAAAAGACGAGCCGCCAGCGTTAAAATATGCGGAAGGCCACGTCGTCTCTCTCTCTAAATAATCCGAAGTGTGAACCGCACAAGTGCGCGTTGCCGTAGCCCGCCGACCGCGGACGGAATTCGTTCATTGCGACCCGTCGTCGCGTAGCCTCTGTCAAGGCGCTCATTTACCGTTTGTTTTTGTTTTTGTTTTGTTTTTTTTTTCTTTTACTCATTTTTGTAATTTTTGTCGATCCAGTTTTTTGCTCCAGTTTTGTTCGATCGATCATTTCGCCACTGACACTGTTCATTTTATCGGTTTTATTTTTGCACTCCGTCAACCGTTTGTCGAACTATCGTAAGAAGTAAGTGCGTTTTTTTTCTTTGCCATAACATTTTATTTATATACACACACACACACACACACACACACACATATACACACACACACACATACACACGTCTCGTTTTCATTGTTTACCGTTTAGATACTTTCTCTATTTATATAACGTGTGTGTACACGGTACTCGTTTCTTATTTTTGAAAATGATTGCATTGAACGAAAAAAAAAAAAAAAAAATACTGAAAATCTCGATAGGTACCTACTTTCTTTTGAAGTCGATTTTATAAAATCCATTTTCTTGACTGTCGAGTTGTTATGGTACGACGGAATATATACCTATCGTATATTACAGTTACATTGAAGAAATACACGACTGTACACATTACGAATCTTGAAAGGTATATAGGTAATATACATTTAATTACTTAAAATATTACTTATAGGTATATTATATTTTATCACTTTTCTCAGAAAATTAATTTTATTTACATTTTATCAATGCACGAATGATAACTTGAACATGGATCCATTACTATTTTAATTTGATATTTTGCAATTTTTATTAATACCGATATTAAAAGTACAGTGCATAACTATATAGGTACCTGTACTCTGTTTGTTTTGCAGTATGAAAATGTGATCTTGGATCATTTCGATCATGTTACCTACTTTAAGTATTGAATACGTTTTTAATTATTTTTATTTTATTTGGGTATTATTGTTGATTTTTGAACCCTTATAAAATAATTTATTTTTAATTATTTAAAGACAATTAATCAGTTAGATATAGTATTATATGCTTCTCATAATCAAATATTATATATATATATATATATATACCTACCGTACCTACCTATACAATGTTTGTTCAGTTTTGTGATTTGATTACCTACCTACCTCATTTATTTTTACCAATTCAATTATAAATATACCTACCTAATTAAATATACTTTGATAATATTTTGCCCAAGTAAATGCTATTAAATATCTAAACATAGTAATTTATTATAATTTATAAATAGCGTTTTCAATTTGTTGCACTTTATACATTCGGCGTGCAATGTCGGTGAAAATGTGTTCTGTGCGAGACGAAAACAATTAACCAAACCCATGTTTTACAATTGATTCATTGTATCGTCTATATACGGTGTACATTATCAAAAATGGCTTATTCAGTGTTATCGGTTGTGAGGTCTATTTGTGCCCACAATCTTGATTTATCAATTTGTGACAAAACTGCATAATAATATATTCTATGATAATATTGTATTGTCAAAATGTGGATTGCAACTACCATCAAGAAACAGTGCAGCGAATCGAAAACGCTATGAATAGCATATTTTATATTGAAGCATTAAGTATCTAAATTCTTGATTTTTTTAAATTTAATTAATAAATTAATTTTTTTAAGCAAATTTCAAAGAAAATTAAAAAATATTGATTTTATCGGTCAATACCTTATTATTTTTTATTTTAATATAGGTACCTACTTATTATTTTTTAATTGAATATTTTTTTTACATTTATGTTATTTTTCAATATTTATATAGCTACTTAGTACCGTAGTAACTTACTAGTAATTAAAGTAATTTAATGGATTTTACTTTTTGAATATTCAATTGTAGTTAATGTACCTACCTATTTATTCTTATTTAACTGCATAATTAATAATAATATAATTTATACATCAATTTGTTTATCAAAGTTATTATGTTTTTATTACCTTGTTACTTTTAATTTTCACACTAATAAACAAGATTATAATTAAATTTCTATAGTAAACTGTAAAATAAATTTGAATACCTAATACACATAGTTATCAAAAATTAAGTTTAGATTTCTTTCTATTGTATGTACAATTCAATATTTTTATTTTTTTGAATTTGTTTTTTATTTTAGGACTTAATCAAGATACACTAATTGAGTAATAAGATAAAAACTAGCAAAAGTCAGTGTGTGCCAGCAGTCGTGAATAAAATAGGTATCTGTTATCTAAATAACTGTTACATTTTTTTAAACTATGTAATGGGAAGTAAAATGATTTTTTTCATAATCAATAAAGCAAATCAAAGAAAAAATTATTTTACATGTTAACTAGTAGTTAAAACTAAAAATTGTAAACTGGTAAGTCAAGAATATTATCATTTTTGAATAGACTGTTCCTAAAATCTCTTTAAAATGTATGGAATGACATCAGCTATAAGTGATGCACTCCCAACGGATATTGATATACAATTAACAAAATCATTAGATGATGCTCTTTCAAAAGAAAAAGTTATTACTACTGATGAAGATTTATCACAAAGGCTTGAGGTATTATCTATGTTAAATAATTTAGCTAAAGAATGGATACGTGAAGTAAGTATGGAAAGAAACTTACCTGAAATTACTGCTGAAAATGTTGGTGGATTAGTGTGTACCTTTGGATCTTATCGCCTTGGTGTTTACCACAAAGGTGCTGATATTGATGCGATTGTTATTGTTCCTAGACATATAACCAGAGTTGATTACTTTTCAACATTTTATAATAAGTTAAAAGAAAGTCCTAATATAACGAATGTACGAGCTGTTGAAGAAGCTTTTGTTCCAGTCATTAAAATGATAATACAAGGCATTGAAATTGATATGTTGTTTGCACGTCTTGCATTAAAAGAAGTCCATGAAGATACTGATTTGCAACAAGATGATCTACTAAGAAATTTGAATCCTAAATGTGTACGTAGCTTAAATGGTTGTCGGGTTACAGATTCTATACTACGTTTAGTTCCAAATCGAGAGTCATTTAAGAAAACTTTAATTGCTATTAAGTTATGGGCTAAACGCCATAGAGTTTATTCGAATGCCCTAGGATACCTTGGAGGTGTTTCGTGGGCAATGTTAGTAGCAAGAGTATGTCAATTATATCCAAATGCAGCACCAGCTACATTAATACACAAATTTTTTTTAATATTTTCTAAGTGGCAATGGCCTCAACCAGTTCTATTAAAACCATCATATTTTATGGATCTTGGATATCCTGTTTGGGATCCAAGAGTAAACATGGGTGATCGTAATCATGTTATGCCTATTATTACTCCAGTTTATCCTCAACAAAATTCAACTTTTAATGTTTCTCATTCCACACTAGCTATTATACAAGATGAATTTAAAACTAGTTTAGATATAATGGGAGAAATTTTGACTGGAGAATCAAGTTGGTCAAAAATTTTTCAACCATCCAAATTTTTTACAAAATACAAATATTTCTTAGCCATTACTGTATTTGCAAATTGTGACGAAGAATTACTTGAATGGAGAGGGTTAGTAGAATCAAGACTTCGTTTTTTACCTACGTCTTTGGAGGAAATTGAATGTGTTCAAAGATCTCATTTAAATCCAGACCAGTTTTCATTACCTTATGAAAAATCACAAGGAAGGCCGTCATCTGTTTGGTTTGTCGGTCTTGAAATTTCAAAATCTAATGGCACAGTGGTTCAATTAGATTTTAGTACACATATCAGAGAATTTTGTTTACTAGTGAAAAGTAGAGCACATACTATTTTTAAGGCTGGGATGGATATACAAGTTAATCATTTGAAAAGAAAAGACTTAAAAGATTATGTACCAGATGAATTGAAAAAAGAAAAGGCAATTCCAAATATTACAGGTAGTAAAATTATAGCACGATTATCTACTGAAGGTAGACATTCCGTGTCAGAAATAGAAGATCTACAGAAAAGTCCTACATCTAAGAAACGTAATGCTGAAGATGAAATTCATTATAGTAATAGAAAAAAATCTATATTATCAAATGAAGAAAATGATTTAATTTTAGAATCTGTAGAATCTCAGAAAAGTTCATCCTCAGAAAATGAAATAAACGATAATAACCTTACAAATATTCTACTATTAAATAAAAAAGAAAATCATTCTTTATTAATTGGAAATGAAATCAAAGAAAATATTGATAAAGAATCTTTATTATTGACTGAAGCTAGGCATTCCATAATTGAATCAGGAGATTCCAAGAATAGTCCAGTATCAAATAAATGCTGTATTGAAGATGACACTGATGAAAATGACAAAAAAAAATTAAGGCTTCTACATCCGACTGTTGCCTAGTTAACTATGTGATAAAAGTCATCAAATAAAAAAAAAATATATATATAAATAAATAAACACATTATACATACATTAAAAAAAAAAAATAAAAAAAAAAAAACAAAAAAAAAAAATTAAAAACAAAAAAACAAAATATGAATAAAATGCTTCGTCATAACTCATATGCAATGCATTTTTTTTTGTAAAATAAGTAAATTATTTCTTATTCTGTTATATTGTAATGTTTGCAATACCTATGGAAACAGATAAAGATACATATTTAAACAGCATAATGGATATGTATTGGTGCGGATTTAATGGATTCAACCAATTGAACAACGAATCAAACACAAACTTGGACTTCCATTCGTATGACAACAAAGAAAACGATGGAGTTCAACAAGTGGCCTTTTCTTGGAGTACTGCTTCTATTCTAACAAGTATTCAATTTAGTTAGCTATATTTTTATTTTATTTCAAATTAATAAACTTATTTTAATTTAAGGTTCAGGTCAAATTCTTATAAATGGCCTTGTTAACAAAAAAATAGTCAATTTTCAAGTATTAGATAATTTAGCGTCTGGTCCTTTTAAATCTGTAAGTATTTAATCATTATTTTTAAATCTTACTTCATTTAATAGTATATACTTACATGTGTATATTTAGATTTCTACATCTGAATCAAATGTATTGGCCATCGATTTAATTGGAAATTGTTGGTCGTATAGGAAAACTAATGGTACGTGGAATGATATTACTCAAAAGTTACAGAGAGAAAAACAACTCTCTGCATCCAAAGATCAAAATCAATTATTTATAAATGAAGTATGCTGTAGTGACACTATCCATTTAGCGGTTACTTATAATGGTATTTATTTATTTACTTCAATATTTTACATTGTAATATTATATAATACATATATTTAATTACAGAAATTTATTCAATCCCACTTAAAATATTCGATTCAAAATTTAAAGTTTCTCAAGTAGCTTGTGGTTTTGAGCACATTGTTATTTTAATGGAAACTGGATGCTTATATACTCATGGATCTGGTAGGTAAGTTCCATGTATAATTTCAGTATTTGATAAACAATAATTTGCAAGAGGTTTTAAGTATATAGGAATATTAAAGAAAAATTAAAATCTTAATATTTAAATATATTTTATATTGAATATAAACTTTTGACAACTATGAGTTATTAACAATTCAATATAGGTATATATATATATATCGAAAAACAGTTACGTAAGGCACTAGATTATGTTATTTTTTAATTTTATTTTTTCATACTTCAATGATTTTTATAAATTGTATTAATTGATAAAAATGAAAAATACTAATGTGTGTTTTTTATTGATTTTAATACTTCCAGTCGAGGTCAATTGGGCCATGGTGAATTAAATGAAGAAGATAATCCACAGCTTTTAAAATCATTAGATGGTATTCGAGTTATTAATATTTCTGCTGGTGGATGGCATACAGCTGCTATAACGGAGTGTAATGATCTCTACATGTGGGGTTGGAATCATTCAGGACAACTAGGAATTTCAAATTCCCCAGGTACTAAATATATGTTTAATAAAAAGTAAAAGATATTATGTTAATACATTTTTTATTTTCATCATGTATAATATTTTTGATAATAGTTTCAAGGCAATATTCTGAATTAGTGTAAGTGTATTATTTTCACAGCGTACATTTTAGTCATTAAAATTGATGTGGAAATGATTACTTATTTAGAGACTTTTAGGGAATACCTAGTTAAATTTAAATGTATTCACTGTTACACTTTTTAATCAAATTATTTTTAGAATTTTATAATCGACATGGTTACTAATAATCAACTAATTTAAGGTTGAATGGTTTATAAGACTTTATTTGGTTTACGGCACTAATTAAACGTATTCGAAAAAGTCAAAACAGGTGAAACATTATGTGTTGGGTGATTTAATGTGTTTTATAATAATAAAAATTAATTTATGTTATGACATTTTTACAGAAAATGGTGGTATAATAATGGCTCCAGAACCAGTACTGATTAATTGGCCAGAAGATACAGATATAAAGCAAGTGAGTTTAGGGGCAAGACATTCAATGGTTTTATCTATAAATAATATACTTTGGGGTTGTGGGTGGAATGCTCACAAGCAGCTAGGTTTAGAAACATACCAATTAACTTGTGATAGAATGATTAATTTAAGTAATTTATCACCATTACTTAAGAATAATGTGAGGAAAATCATTAAAGTAGTATGTGGCGCATGGAATAGTGCCTTGCTTTTAGAAAAATAACAATTTACTTCTCAAAAATAAAATAACTGAACGATTTTAATTTAATTATGTGTGATTTATTAACATTAGTTACTTATGAGAATCAATGTTTAGAAGTATTGAGCTGTTTAGAAAATTGATGTTTTTGTTTTTCATTTTTGAAATTATAATTTTGATTTTAATATTTTAAACAATTTTTAATAATTTTATTTTAAAATTATTAATTTCGTGGTACTCGTTATTATATTAAATCCTAATAAACCAACCTTTATAGTTTATATGCAACTGAATTTAATTGTAGACATATTGATTACTGAGTGTAATTCCAAACATTAATTTTATTGAAATTAAAATGTATATGTACCAGGTATAATATATAAACAAATTTGCCTATATAAATATTATATTGATGAAATGTTCACTTCTAGGAATATTGATATTTATATTATTTAAATTATCCAGAATTGAAAAAGGTCAATAATTTTAATAATAAAATTGTACTTCAATGAACAAAGTATGGTGTGGTTGAACATAAAATATGTGTTTAACAATTGACAAGCTTAAATTGACTTTATTATGTATAAATATTGTTATTTATTATTTTTTGAAATAAATGGTTTGATTATTCAATTGTGTGTAATTATTGTATAGTATTATTATATTTCATTCCAAGTTTTAATTAATGAAAACTGGTATTCTAAAATTTACTCACTAATTATATTTAAATTGTGGTATATTATGTTTAATATACTGTGATTTCAATCAATGTTTTTTTTTTAAATTTAAATCAAAACAAAAGATTTCATGTTTAATTTTCGTTTAGAAAATTGGAAAACATTATTTGAATTCAAGCTAAGCGTAAAATCAATATACTTTTTTTATAACTAATTAAAATTAAATTATTTTTATTATTGGTTACTATATAAGAATGATAAGATTCGGCTTTAGATTATATTTCAGTGTATAATTGTAATGTATTATAAAAAGTGGTCTTTCATCATTGATAAAACGAGCACTTAAGATTGAGTTTTTGTGCAATAAATTATTAAAGTAATTCCTAAAAAAAACTGTTCAAAGTTGAATTTGTAGTATTAAAGTAGGATAATGTCGGTAAAAATTACATAAAATATTATTTAGCAATATGACTCAATAATTTGTATGATATTTAAAGTGTGGGATTAGTGATGTGTATAGAAAAGTCTTTACTACACCAAAAATGGTTGTGTTATTTTGCCATCTTAATAATTTATTGAACAAAAGTAAGTAAATTATAAATTGTTAATAAATAAGTTCCAACTTGCTCATTAATTTTGTCAAATTAAGTTAATCTACTAGGCTTTGGAATTGTTATTATGAATTTAGGAAAAAATACCCCCAGATTTTTAAGTGGACAAAATCCTCTGGGGATAAATAAATAAATTTCATTAGGTACCTATTGTTCAAAGATCGAAAGGGGTTTTGTGATGAATAATATAACAACATGCTATAATGTAATATAATATAATTTATACTGAATGGTATTAGCACTTGTATAAACTTTTAGAAAAAAACATTTCAGACATATAATACCATTGATTTGTATTGTACGTGCTTATACAATTGTTGATCGAACGTTGACTGTTGTCACTTGTAAACTGTCGTGGTGATTTCAAGTTCTTTAACTAGTGAAAACCTATATTATATAATTTTACATAATAATATACATACATTTTTATTTTATCGTCCTACTTTTTCAATCGTTGGGGATTTTGTCTTGTTTACCTATTAATACAGCTACTATTTCATTTCTAATGTAGTAAATTTATAGATGAAAACATCTACAACCCTTGTTATTTTTCTCAAAATATGAAAGAAATTGAACTTTAGAAAAACAACGGTGGTCGAGCATAGATCATGTTCTTCATGCATATTTTGGTAATGGATTTATCCACTTTAATATTTGATGTAATGAATGCCGAACGTAAATTTCTTAAATTATTATTGGTCAGACGGAGCCAGAAAATGTGGGTCGTGTAGTAATTACTACGTTTACATGCAGTCGTTAATGCGCATTGACTTAATCCGACAGTTGGGTGCATATAAACAGGTTGTTAATGAGCATTAAATTAATATAAAAACACATTTACGGCTTTACTTTACTCAACCGTTTGTTGTGAAATTTAATGAAAGTCGAAATTACAAATCAAATTGCCGCCTGAATTGAACAGCTTACTCCATGAAAAACATGGCCGCGAATAACCTCACTTTTCTCTCCGAATTGATAACCTATTATAATTTTATATTTGCCGTCCTGCCGATGATATTCATTTCTTCGCGAATCTTCTTTGGTGTTCCTGTTCGGTTTTCCGAGTGAATTTTGTAGTAAAAAGTAAATAAAAATCTAAAAATGGTAAGATTGTGTTTTTCTTTTTAAATATATATTGCTCATAGTATTTTATAAATCTGTAGGCTGTAGTATGTACTTATATATATAGTATTAGTAGGTTCACAATGGTATTTTGTAGAGTCGCACATCACATTGGTCGAGTTAATTGTATTTTTATTTCTTGTCAATTGTAATATGATTCTATTTTATGCATTTATAGGCGTCAATTGCGACTAAATTCCGACCACTTTTTGACCGAGTTTTGGTAAAACGTTTGGACGCTGTCAAACAATCTAAAGGCGGTATCTTGCTTCCAGAAACTGCTACCAAAAAAATTCTCGAGGCAACTGTTATAGCTGTAGGACCTGGTGCAAGAAATCAGGTATACACTTCATACTTGCTCTATTGTATTCTAAAATTGTTGTTTTCAGGTTACTAAATTACTAGTTTTCTGCTTATTAGTAATAAAATCATAAATTTGGACCGATTTTGCTGAAAGTTGGTACTTGTAAGTAAACATATTCCAAAATCCTTCCTAAAAGTAAAACGTGACTTGATTTAATCTCATCTGCCTAGTAGCATTATTTTAATATTTTAATAAAGATAAGTTGATTGAAAAAAATTAATTAATGTGTGGCTCTAATACACAATTTTACATAGGTTTAAAAAAAGTTCAAAATTTGTGGAAAAGCTAAACTAGATTTATACCGCACATCTGCACAAAGGTTGTATTTGAGCAGTCACTGATAATTGAAAAGCGAGGCGTACTTTTCGATGTGTATGAATTTTGGAGTTATAGGTACATTGAATCAAGAGTTATATGATATATTTGACAGGAAATTGAATAGAAACATTATTTTTAGTCAAAACTCTTTCCTATAGAAAAAAAATGGGTTTGAAAAATACAATTTTATTCAAAACATTCCTTTTCCAGGGAATATACTTTTCTGCAAAACGTTCCATTTTTTTTTAATATAAACAATAAGTATAATGTTTCTACTACCTATTTAATAAAAAATTATTGTTTCTTATTTCTAAACATTTTGATATATTAATTTAGGGAATTCAATGTAAAACATTTTTTCCAATTTTCTATTGATTCAATGTTGTAATAAATTTACTCTACTTGAAAAGTTGGAAAAAAGTATGTTTTGCATTGAAGTCCTTCAATTGCTGATTACCGTGATGCCGATTATCAGTGAATACGAGTGCAATATCATTCAAAACACGTTTTATATCATAATTTTAGATGGTAAATTTAATAACATTTGTAATTTTAGAATATTTTGAATAAATATTTAATGACGTCATCGCTATCATTACTTTTGCTAGACTAAAGATAATTTTTAAGACTTAATATTTTTGTATTATTCATATTGAATGCGAAATGTAATAATTGTAATTTAATGTATAATAGGTAATATGTATCGTAGTTAAAAATGTGTTATTTTTTACTTTTTCATAACTATCAATGTTTTTTATCAATTATCATGACCATGATAAAGCTCAAAGTTTCTTGAGCTCATGCGATTATCAATGCACTGAAAGATTGAATGTTGCAATTTGTGTAGTGTAGTGATATGGAACACACATTTAGTAATTTGGTGTGCACCAATATTGCTGGTGGAATATGAAAATGTGCACTAGTGCAGTTAGGTGGAAAATGTTATAAATAAATTTTCACTTCATACATTTAGCTACCTATATACTAAAAATCTGCTTATCTATTATTGCCATATGCTATCTCTAATTTTTTTTTGTATGGGATTAATAAATCATGTAATTTTTAACTTAGAGTGAGGTTTGAAAACTTTTAGGAAGAGTTCTATGGATATGTTTATCTTACATGTATTATTTATTAATTACCAATAATTATTATTTATATATATATTTTTTTTAATTGTAGGATGGCAAATCTATTCCAATTGATGTTAAAGTAGGCGACCGAGTATTATTACCAGAATATGGTGGTACCAAAATTCAATTGGATGAAGATGATTCATATACAATTTTCAAGGAATCTGAAATATTAGCAAAAGTAGAGAGTAATTAAAAAAATAATAAGTTACAAATTTGAATACGACTGATTAATTTAGTGAAAAATAGTAGTTCACATGTATTTAAAAAAAAAAAAATTCCACCATTATTCTTCTTTAAATTGTGTTTCAAATAGTACTAATGTTATTGCAATATTGAATATATGTAAAATGTTTTTTATTATTTATATTTAAAATAAAATAGATTCAAAAATTATTAGTTTCTTTTTTATTTTATTGTTAGGAATCCATATTAGATTTCCACAAAACATACTCGGATATTGATGGTACTTTGAATTATATTTTATTTGAATAAATGTTTTAAAAACTTTCTAATCCATAGAATTTAAATATTTGTTTAATAGAATATTTCCATTTTGCGAGAGGCTGATATTTACAAATAACGTAGACTAGGTGCTATTAGTGAGAAAATTTCATTTGATACTGGGAACCTTGTGCTGAAATACGCATTTCAATCATTAACAGTTGACCCCGACTTTTATGATGATTTATTAATTTTCATTAAATTTCTTTTGTTTTTTGTCATTTTAAATGAATAGTATGATAATTAAAATAAATATATATATATTTGATAAAGAAATAAAAATATGTATTTAGTCATAATATTAAAAATAATGGATATTACATTTAATTTAAATGATTAAGTAGTTTTTATATATTTTCAGTAGATATTCTTAGAACACAATGTATGATTTAACTTAATCATTATTAGGTAGTTGTTTTAATTTATTTGACCTTAATTATTCAATAATAATGACAACATTTATAAACTAAGTTTATAATCAATCAATTAAATAATATATATTTATTTGTAAGCAAATGTTTAAAGTAAATTTCTTAATTCATTGCATAAATATAAGAATAATTTTTAATAATCATATATTTTTAATTTAAAATTTGTTGAAATTAAAATAATATACATCTGGAAATGTAAATATTGTTCCTATATCAATCATGAATACAGGACATAAATTAGTTTTACATACATTTTTATAGGTTATTTTAAATTTTAAATCGACTTAATATAGGAACTCTATTCCAGATGAGTAACTCTGGTGGTAACCTACCCATACTGTGTATAGCAGTAGCAGGTATATTTTTACATATGTCTAACACAGCAGCTGAGCGCGAAATTTAACATACCAATGTTATAAACAGTGCGTCTATCGCTAGTGCCGAGAATAGAAACTGCTGTTTGTCACCAATTCGACAGTGTGGTGACTGATTGGTGTGGTCTTACATAATCTGAGATAAAAATCTGTTGCCCACCTTTAGTATAAAATATAGGTATAATCTATAATAATATTATATACTTATTTATACATTCATAATTGTAACTGTGTTGTATATTTTTATTATAATTTATTATAATATGCAGACATAAAAAGTTTTTGATGTGTCAGTGATTTCATTTTTATTTATTTAATAAATATAATACATCTTTAAGAATTTTTACAAAATTAGTTTAATTAGTATAAATAAGTCTTTTTATATCTGTACAAAACCATTTGCTTGTTGTCTAGAATAAAATGAAGTTTTATTATAATGTGTAGTAGAAAAACTGAACTGAAGTGTTTTATATTACATTTAAATTTAATTGTACAAAGCAACATTTTTGAATTACAATTTTTATACCTATTGTGTAAATTATCATTACATAATTAATGTATTATCAGAAATTAAGATATTGAATAACGATTGGTTTTCATTAATAATAATTTTAGTATTATAAGAATGCTTGTCATAAAAGTACATAATATGCAATTTAATATTATGTATTAAATGAAAAAAAAAAAATGCAAAAACTAATTACAATAGGTACCAGGTATGTTACTAATTTTAGTTTAAAATAAATGTAAATACTTTTTAAAAATAAATTATGTGTTTTTGTAAACGTAAAATGAAAACACCAAAGCAAAGAAGCTTATATTAGTTGTGGAAATTGTAATTTAAATGTATAAGTAAATCTATCCAATGTATTAGTTTAAAAGTGAAACATTTTAAATATAGATAGAAAGTATATATTAATACTAATTACTAAGGAATGGATTTATATGTAAATGTATATTTTTTAAAACAAGCTGTTTGAAATCTGATAAGAAATTAATTTCATTCTTATTAAAATAACATCAATTTTATTTTGCACATTTTTAACTTTTTGCATATTTATAAATTTTAAATGCATATTTTTTTGTAGCATATTATAGTATTTTTAAATGCATATTTTGATGGTTTTTTGTGCATGTAAATCCGTTTTTTACTTGATACTTAATTAACTATCAAAATCATTGGTAGAAATAAGTAAATTAATTTTTATTGTAAATAATTTAATATATTATTTGGTGCTTATGTAAAAATCCAGTGTCAATAAGGGGATGGAATCACTTCATTCGTAGGGTAGGGTGGTTGTAGATGATTGAATTTGAAACCAGTGACAAATCTGTTTTTTCGATAAACAGTCCTGTCAATGTTTTGTGTAGTATGAAGTCACTGGATGACAAAACTCGGACGGGTTAATAACGTGCGTCTTTCTGCACAAAAATGTTGGTAAAATAATTTTACGATCTTGTAAAGAACGAAGAATCTGTTACCAATGTTACCATTGATTATGTCTTAATAAAAATGATAAAATGTTCGTTTCATAATCAATAGTGTTATTAATTTTTTAATTGGGAAACATCTTGGTAGATTCTGGAAACCACGGTTTAATGTACGGACACGGTATTATAATATCTCATGTATATCTGTATATCTTAATCCATGCTCGTGAACAGACAACTTGAAAACGCTAGTATATAACCACAGAATATTCTGTGGTATAATTATGTTGTACGTAGCTTGTAGCGTGTGCGTGTTTATGGTTATATTTTATTGTAAAATTATTACCTATTTACCCAATTGTATAATGAGTACCTAGGTACCTGTTTATTTCTTTCGTCATTAAACCCACTTTTACATCACCCACCACTATATTGTCTAAATGTTGCTGTAAAACGGTAAAAACGCTGTGTAGACCGCATACAGCAGTCGCAATGTGGCCGGCATAGAATGAGGAGGCCGGTGTGTTGCTGGTAGAGTGTATACAAGATCATAGACATATAAATATTAATATATTAATATATGTCTGTGGAGAAGATGGCCATATTAGTTTCAGATTTGTAATTTATTTTTCTGTTAAAATCAATAGGTAGTTTTATCTTTTACGTGTAAAAAAGTTACTGGGGAAACAAATAACCTAGTAGTACCTACTAGTCAAAAAAGCAGAGCATATTTTGGGGAATTTGTATCGGATGGCACTATGCCCAAGGACTAGGTCAAGTATCTACCTCCGTGGAAAAATTATTATTACTGAAATTAATTTAAATATATTAAAAATTAAAACAAATTTATAAGAACCTACATTAAGTGATTTAATCATAACAATTTAGTTTTGATTTATTTACCAATGCATATTAAGATTAGATATATTTAGATATTATATTTTATATAATATATATTTTACGTATTTGTTGATCTCATGCCTTAATTTTATATTGATTTTATTATTATAAATACATTCCCATGTGTGTTGTTAAGATCATAAGAACAAGTATAAATTTGGTAAATCGCATGTCCTTTTCTAAAGTGGTTTTAAATGATAAAGTTATCACTGAATGAAATTCAATTCATTCTCACATATTATCAATGTTAACAACTAGTTATCAACTATCAAGGCCATGTGCGTTAAAATGTTAAAATAAATAAATAAGTTAAATTTGAACATTTTTATGTTTGATCTCACAATTGTGACATAGGTAGTCGCATTTGTGTTTAAATTATATTGAATATCTGTATTAAATTGAATATTAATATGTTATAATTCATGATAATGATGCCATATTGATGCATATTATTTTAAATAGTTTTTACAGATATAATTTGTATCCAGTTTGTTTAGAACAAGGCATGGAGTAATGTTTGTACGATTATTATTTTAGTTTTAATTTAACATGAATTGTACAAATGATTCAATATTCAAGGATTGTAGACTTTGGTGGCGAGTATCAAAAAATATATAAGTATTATTATTTTCAATAAAAACTTATACCTAGGTGTAGTTTTTGAAATACCTACTTAATAATTCAAATGTTATTACTAATTTGAATTACCTAACTACCTATGTTACCTATATAATTATATTTTATTTTCTATATATAGGTGGCGTAAATCAAATTTTATTAATGATCGATTAAAATCTAGTAAAACAGTATGGCCTATTCCTCAGATTGAACAAATTTTTTTGCCAGATTTTAAAATGAAGTCTAAAATAAATGAGCAATCATTTGAGGTAAACAAGAAATTTATTATTTCACTTTGGTGAATATTCTTTTATAATATTTAAATTAATAAAAATTAAATTTAATATTAGATATGATTATCAGGTTTTGCATATTTATTGGTATTTTTTGGCTTTATGATTTTTTTTCCATTTGGTGCTGCCTAATTTACTGATTTATAGCTGATTCGCTATAAAATATCCTGTAATGGTCTAATAGAATTTAAACTTGGTGAGAATCTCTTATACTTAATGAAAAAAAGGCACCTAAAGTTCCCAGTTACCTGTTGCAGATTTAGCACCTTATAAGAATATTTATCACATATCACATTGACTGATTTGATGCCAAATGCATTAAACTTATTGGATTTATTTTAAAATTCGTAAATATGAGTACCATGTACCTAT
Source organism: Pemphigus obesinymphae (assembly GCA_025469235.1). NCBI lineage: Eukaryota > Metazoa > Arthropoda > Insecta > Hemiptera > Aphididae > Pemphigus > Pemphigus obesinymphae. The sequence goes on from JAIPRL010002564.1 coordinate 20,103, forward strand.
ATACTAAGTTATAGTTATTAGTTTAGTAAAGTTAGTTAAGTTTATACTAAGTTCTTAAAGCTTAATGCTTCTTAGTTTAATATTACGACTGTAATATGAAACCAGAAGAATTCTACTGATTCACCGCTAAATGCATAAAACTTCTCATATTTATTTTAAAATTGTTAAATATGATAATCTATTATATAGGCGTGTTTACGAGTCAGGATATAGGACTGTAGGTCTATTATGCACAGGCACGACCTGCAAAATCAGCTGCAAATTAAAATTTTGGCTTAATTACCATATTCTGTGCTTTATTAAAAATATATTCATGACAACATTTATTTTATATTAGGTTTGTTTATTTTGTCATGGATCTATTGTTTTATTTTATTTTATGCATGTGACTAATATACTATTATGCAAAATAAATTTTTTTTTTATCTATTATCGAAATTTTTTTGGTGCTTATGAAGTTTTGAGTTGTAACCATGGTTTAAAATATAATGGTTGATTGACGAGCCATTATATATATTCGTTTATAGAAGATATTTTTCATGTGACTTTTGAAAAAGTAGCCAAATAAATAAATTTTAAGCCAATATCATTGAAATCTGTTTCAACTACAATAAGGCAGGCTTGTAGATTTAAATCTGTTGCTGCAGTAAGAAATGAAATAACTATTCTTCCATAATATATATAATAATATTACATTTATAATTGTAATTCATGTAAAATGTCAATGTATTTATGCAATTTTAGATGATTTGTTAAATGTTTTAAATTATTGTTTTAATCAAGGAACAATAAATCGTAATATTTTCAATTGGTAACATTTTAAAACTTGAGCTAACCAAAGATCTATATATTTGAACAACATTTTTAGTATTGATAAATGAACAGCTATAACTTCTAAAATTATTAATAACTTTATTAATTTCCTAATTATAGACGATAAAAATTTTTTTTGTACATTTTTATAATGTAATAATACTTTTTACCACCATTTTTGTGACTAGCTGTTCATGCGAACGGGCATTTTCAAAATTGTCCATTGCCATTGTGACAATATCAGCACAATGTCTCAAGAAAGACTTGAGTTATTAATGTTTATGTTTATAGAACAACAAATGACCAACAATATTGTTCATAATGATGTAATTAAATTTAACTTGATTACTCCAACGAAGTGTAAACTAGAATATTGTGAAGTAATTAAGATTTTAAATTTTATTTTAGTATACCAGTATATGTTAACATTTGTTCTATACTAATCTGCAAAAGTATTAATCCCATTATTAATTGTAATTAGTATTTTATCAAATAAAATAGTTCAATACAAATAATGCATTTTTAATAATAATTCATAACATTATCTTTTGTTTTTCTATAACCAGGGTTTAGTACTTTGAATTTGAAACAATTAATTACTCGGATATAAGAGGAAATGAATAAAAAAAAATGTTGATCTTTTTTTTTTTGGGGGGGGGGGAAGTCCATGACCTACGAAGAAAGTCTGAACACGTCTATGATCTACTATATACGTTTGATAGACCTTTGATATATACCAATTTTGAAATAAATCAGTTGACTTTTGTGCATTTGGAGGCACAAATTCTGATTTCATATTACTGTCGTAATATTAAACTAAGATGCAATATATTTTGAGAGTACATATATATATATATGGTAATATGGTAGACCATCATATTTAACATTTTAAAAATAAATCTGACAAGTTTTATACATTTGGCGACGAATCGGCTGAGTGATAAGTATTCTTATAATGTGCTAAATCTGCAACAGGTAACTGAGAATTTCAGTTGCCCCTTTTTTTTCGGTAAGTAGGTATATGTCTGGTAGGTTTATGGGTGTATTTAAAAGATTCTTACCAAGTGTAAACTATTGGACCAACCGCTACAGGATATTTTATAGCAATCAGCTATAAATCAGTAAATTAGACCGGTCCTTTCCAATTACCCTAAACCACTATATTTATATCTTATTAGTTATAACATATAAATGGTTCCTGGGAAACAATAATTGTTTCCATAACATCATTTAACAAAACTGCAGAAAAAAAAATAGAAAGTAAATGTAAATTAATTAACCGCTCTATCAGTACCATAGGAACTGAATTCAAGTATAAATATAAATAAATCGATTTAAAAATGGCAAAAAGCAAAAAAAAAGAAAAGGTGGCTAAACATAAAGCCCTAAATATGTGCCCAGTTTGCCCATCCTTTTTCGCCAGCTGTGAACGTGTTAAATTGCAAAGTTGAATTAATCCACCTACTTACCAAACTTGAGCTGTTGTATCCACAGGATCTGAAGATCTTTGTTGATTTCTGCATCACTGTGTTCATAAAAAATGCCGTGCAGGGGAAAAATTATTTGCCAAACCATATATTTTTGGCGTCTGTAAACATAGTAAATGTTCTTAAAGAATACTTATTTTTTATTTATGATGTTAGCTTCAAATTTGTTTATTAGGTATTATAAGTAATTGAAAATTAATAAATAGTAAATATAATTTATACCGTGATCAACCAGAGTAAACAGTGTCAAACATATATGTAGTTCTGAATTTGTAAGACTTTATTTTGTGTGGAGTAATCATTTTCATTAATATTCTCTTTAGTGGTGGCTATCTTAGAAAAAATATATAAATAAAATAAACAGTTTTATATTCTATTATTTCCCAAACGGAAAATCCAAAATCCAAAAAGTCATAGATGGTTCTTGATAGCTTTCGAATTATTGGACGGGTTTGGTAATTATGACCGGTTTGCACCAATAACCAGATGACACCAGCCAAAAAATTCTCGTTAGCTATTCTATTTGCTACCTGCAGTCCAACTCTGGGACCTCGTGCGTTAAAAAACACATTTCGACCCGTCTTACATTTGCTGTCTCTGTCTATCAAATAGACAATATAGGGAAAAAGTATGCTTCTCAAAATAAAAATATTGGCATTTATGTTAAATTTCAAGTTTAAATACCTTTTACCAAATTTATAGATTATATTTATATATTTCTATTTTTGAGGTTATCTCAAATCTTTTTTGTAAAATAGTTTTATAAAAAAGTTACAACTAAAAAAAAAAATATATATATATATATATAGGTATATCATAATTTTATTGATAAATTATATTAAACAAAAATTAATTGATATGGACATTTTCAGGTTTTAGAATTAATTTGCAAAGGAGCATTTCGCAAGGTTTACAAAGTGAAGCAATTGAATTCCAATGGTGAATTATATGCTATGAAAGTTTTGACAAAATCATCGGTAATTAGACTATAGTCACTAAATGTATAATAGCTAGTATAATTAAAATTAAAATTAAAGTGACTATGCATACAGTCATATGCCTACTTTCACAATTATATGGAAAAATTTAAACTTAATACTACTATAGGTACTCTATAATCAGTGTTGTAAAAAAATCTTTTAAAATGTTTTTAAATACAATATTTTAAATACTTACTAAAAAGTATTCAAATACACATTTTTAAATACACTTGAAAAAGTATTTAAATACAAATATAAATACTTTGTAAAAGTATTTAAAAATAAATATAAATACTTTTCAAATTATTATCATACCTACTACCCATAATATGTATATTCTTTTTCTTTATTATTCATGCATAATATTATATATTATTAAGTTTGACGAGTTGTAGCCAGTTAAAATTCCCCACCACTTTTTAGGTTAACTGATTTCGACTGAATTATATTTTATTATATATGAGTGATTTCTCGAAATGGAGGATGTCTCACCACCACAATTTCAAAAAGCAATCGGCAAAATTAAGTTCAGTCGGCAAATAGTAGAAAAAGTCGATGGCCTGTTTTTTTGTTTCTTATATACATTTTGAATGAAGTATTTTGGAATTTTGTTGGGAAATTATGCAGCAATGAATATTTTTCGGAATTTTAAGTCGATAAAATGGGAAAAAGTCGATTTTTTTTTTTTGCTTATTTTATATTTTGAAGAGAAGTAGGTATTATTATTTTGTTTCACATTTTCACCTCTCCCCCCCCCAAAAAAAAAAAATCTTTCTTCGGGATGGCCCTGATTATTATTTGTTAAAAAGTAGTTTATATTGTTTAATTTAAAGTAGGTATAAATAAACATAAGGAACAATTTATTTTGATAACCTTTACCACTACTATGATACTATGACCGTTATATAAATGTAAGAAAACTAAGAACAAAAATATAAAAATATCTGATCAAATAAACTTTTTAACAGAGAAATTAATTAGAAAAAAAACAAATTATAGTTTAATAAACAAAAATATTTCACACGTGCTGCAAATAGATACTCGTTAACTTCAGCACTGTTTAGAAGGATCAAACGTTATTAAATATAAATAAGGGTCAAATACTATTACCAGATTTTTTCGAAATTTTGTGTCTTATTGATTAACTTAAGGGTATTAAACACTTCAAGAGGGAATAACGATAATTAAGAAAGTTACTATGTTTTTTGAAAATGTATGACACGGATGCCACACGGGCATTTAAATCTTTTAAATCTGGTATTACAAAAATAAAAATACAATTTTCTTTATGAAAATAGTATTTAAATAAAAGTATTTGAATTTTTGCAATTCCACAAAAAATATTTACTTTTATTTGGTAAAAATTTGGACTGCAGTTGTTTTAATGTACTTAAGATGTTAACATAGTTACCGAAATACGTATTTACTAAATAAAAGTAAATATTTTTTGTGGAATTGAGTCTTCATTTTATTGTTAGAAAATCTACAAGTACTCAAATTATAAATTCAAAAAAAAAAAGATTTTAAATACTCCCTCTTAATTGTACAGTAGACGCCGCTTATAAGACTCACGGATATAAGGTTCAGTCGCTTATTAGACTCAAAATCGTCTGGAACGGTCCGGAAGTATCCAAATACATTAAAAAAAAATCGGTTATAAGACTCAACACT
>JAIPRL010002564.1:25153-57662 GCA_025469235.1 Pemphigus obesinymphae
TAAAATAAAATTTATAAATACGTAATTAATTTTTTTTTTCCACTTCGCCTATAAGGTTCATTCGGTTATAAGACTCACTTTGTGCTGGTCCCAAAGTGAGTCTTATAAGCGGCGTCTACTGTATTTAAAAAGCATTTTAAATACACTAGAAGTATTGAAATACTTTTATTCAAATACTTTACAACACTGTCTATAGTTTACTATACCTACCTATTTTAGTAGCTAATCATAGTAGTTTTTATTTATTTAATTTTCACCCTTTTCAATAACAATTAGCTATTAACTTCTATTTTTAAATGGCCATCCTTATTTTTAATTTCAGAAATGTATTCAAATATTTTAAAATTATATTATATTTAAATATATGCAAGTTTTTTCATTTCTTAGTATTGGTATAAACTTGCCATACTTATTGTAAATGCTCCTACACAAAATGTATATTATATTTGGCCAGTACATACTAGCTATAAAATATTCAATATTGTACGGTCAGCCAACTACTAATCGTCATATACAGCCAGTTATGTGGGAGCAAACCCAATGTTTCAGCCAGACATTGGTGTAGTCTTTTGACTTGTGTCAAGTTTACTGATAATCCATCAGTATGAGCTAGTGACCAACAATTGTATATGTAAAGCTTCCCAGACGACTAGAATAGCATCACTAACCAATATTGGCCATACACACCAGTTGTGTGAGACTAGATTAAGAGATTGTATGCAATTTTTATAACCAGAATAGCTATCAAATAATAATGAACAATTATTATCAAATACTATGTGATATAATACACAAGATATATTGTGTGTCGTGTGGAAATTGACACATTTATGGATAATTCAGTTATATGCCATTGTAGTGTTGAATATTATTGGATTTAGTACCTACAAATAGCTACTAATTTAAAAAAATTATATATTCTTTCATATAAACATATAACTTTAAGTGCTTATACAGCTCATTACATTAACATTTTAAACGTTAATATTAATTTTAAGAATATATAAATAAGTTTATATTTTATATTTTTATGGTATGTTTTGAAATTAAAATTAGAAGTTGCCATTTAAAAATCATAAGATGATAGTTAATTAGGGTATATTGGAAAGAGTGAACATTATAAGATTCTTATATTATATTATAACCATACGTATAATATAGTATAGTATAGTATTAAAATTTTCTAAAATGTAAATATTTCTCTGAATAATGATAATTTTGAAAAAAAATCACTCTGTATAATATTTAACTTTATTTTTTGATTAAATTTTTAAATATTTAGATTGTTTTTTTTTTTTAAACGTTTTATATTATTGGTAAAATGGCAATATTCCAGTATTAATTTATGACCTCTCCAAAAAATGCAGTATTTTTCAAAATTTGCTGAATCCTTGTTTTATTAGTAACCGAAACAATTATTCATTAGTGTTTGTATTAAAACGTTTGAGTTGTCGCCCACTTCTGCAAAATGTTCTAAAAATGTATGGGACAAGCACATACAGATTTTGACATTGCTGATAATACAAATACGATTGAGCATACTCGTAACATGACTTTCATAGAATATATTTAACAACATGATTGAACATAACATATCTTAACGTTTAATTAGGTAATTTTTAACTACTTTTTTCACTTTGTTCACTTGGACAGTTTTATTGAACAGTAGTGGGCTATGTTTGTGCGAAATGGGAAGCATTGACATTTTTAATGGGTTTAAAAAGAGTTCTGAAATAGAATTATTATATTGTTTATTTATCATTGGTTGTAAAAGTTCACCAAAGTTGCATAAAAAAAACATTTACCCATTATATTCAATCTTATTGTTATTTATTGAAATCTAAGTTTATACCAATTTTTTTAATAATAATAATAGTTAATATATTTGAAAATTAATAGGTTGTATGTGAAAATGGAATACAACAAGTTAAAGGCGAAGTACAGATTCAATCAATTTGTGGTCATCACCCATTCATTGTTAACTGTCCATATTTTTGGCAAAATAGAAATCATCTGTTTATTGGTTAAATATTTAATATTAACAGTTAAATAATGATTTATTATTAATACCATCAAACCATGTGACTTGGAACTATTATGACTTTTTTACTACTCTAACAGATACATTATTAATAATTAAATTGAGATTAATAGATAAGTAAGTTAGGTGAGTTCTGATTTTAATGTTTATACTTAGAGACAAATGTTTAGAAAATAATAATTCTAAAAAAAATAATTTTTAAAAAGGTGTCCGAGAATTAAACTGAATTTGTTCCAATATTTTAATAAATTAAGTTTATATATAGGTAGGTATTCAAATTTACAAAAATACCTTTAAACATATCCATCGAGTATATTTATATCTTTGGCTAACTTCATTTGATGACTACGTATACAATGAGCTTCAGTTGGTATTAATATTAAACCCCATTGTTGTATTTGTCTTACTACATTTTACTACCTACTATTTATTTTTCTATCCTGTACATTTTATTCAGAGAGAATTAAATTCATTAATTTTGATTTGAAAATAAATATCGAATGACAAAATAATTTACGAGTATTATTAAATAAATTACTATTTTAGAAAATTAGAACTTCCTAATTTAAAATAATTAAACCGTAGTTATGGTTCTTTTTTTTTTACATAAATTACGTTTTTCTCCCACGACATCGTTGTCGCTTTTTTATACATAGTTATGTACACGTATTATTTTCCAAATTCTACTCTATTGGTATAACTACATTAAAATACTTATATTATTTTGAAAGGAAGTAAAATCATAGAACAACGTAAAATGCGAGTTTAAAGTCAAAAAAACAGTAACGGTGTTTATTATAATAAAAATAAAAACAATAATAAATAATTTACGATTTAATAAGATAATTTATATTGAAACAACAATTCAAAACTAAAAAAAATATACTTCAATAAAAATATATAGTATCAAGGTATGTAAATATATAAATAATTGTCATTTGGGATAATTAAAAACAACAATTTTCATACAAAATCGCGATGTAAAATATGTGGTTTTAGATAATACTAGTTAACATCAAATTATAACTTTAAAATTAAGTTTGAGTTACAAATTATAATTGCACGATCGTTCAAAATTTGTTAAAATACATAAGTTCCAAAAATAAAAATTGAAATTATCCAGGGGCATGGTAAAAAACTTGATTTGTTCCATAGTCTTACCATTTAGGATAAAATGATAAAAAAACTAATAAATGTTCTATGTTGTATATATATAATGGACATCATTACCACAGATTATATCAGGGATGGCCAGCGATAAGAGACTGGTGAGCCGCAAAATATAAAGAAAAATATGTCAAAGCCAATAGAAAAGAAAAAGATTTTCAATTATTGTAAAATACGAAAATACATTGCACATAATTGTCCTGATTTTTATTATCATAGATTAGATATCACATGTAATAATATGTGTAAAAAAAAATTTTAAAAAGAGTAAAATGATTTTATTTTTGAGAAGTGCTTTTTCAAGTGTTCTGTTAAGTTGTTTGAAATCTGGCTAATAATTGATAAATGAATTTCGTACAAGTTCATCTAAATGTTCATTAGTCAGTTTAGATAGATATTTCATTTAATGGACTTAAGTGTTGAGTACTGTACATACAGTACTATAACACTATGTAGTATATACTACACATACATAATTAGTCCAAAATATTGGGATGTTTATTGGAACACTCTTTTGTTAATAGGTATTTTTCTTCTGAAACCTTCTAAAATGCTATGGCCAAAACGCCATTTAGTTTCAGTCCTTTTATCCCATCATTCTTTCACAGTTCTGGTAGCTCCAATTTTACAACTACTGTGTCCTTTGTAGTCAGTGATAAAACAGAACAGATCAACAGCAAAATCATTTTTCAGGCATGAAAGTGAATGTTTAAGTGTTCTCAAATCATTAAATCTGCCATTGATTTCTTCAGCAAGACCAGACATTTTACACAAATAATCTTATATTTCTAGCTGAACGTCTGTAAGGCTTTCAATAATTTTCTTCAAACATTTGAAATGAGTGAATTTTTAGTCTTAGGTATTTTCGAAAGTGTCTAAATTTTGATATTAAAGTTAAATACACTCTGCGCTAAATCAGAAATAAGATTTTCTCTCCCTTGTAATGATATGTTTTTAAAATTAAGAGCCAAATTTAACAACCACTGGAGAGTAATTAAGTAGCCAACTTCACAAAAAAGTGATGGACTGGTGCTTAAACAATGTTACCTGGTCATTACAAAAGTTAAGCGTTGTCAAACTGGGCAGAGTTTTCATTTAATTATATTTATTATTTACTTTTTAAAATCTGTATTATTATTTTTCTTGGTTTCAAAATTAACACAAAATTAACTCAAGAGCTGTTTGGCCACCCCTGGATTATGTAAATTCATATAATCTGAAAAAATAAACAATTCATATAATCTGTGTCATTACAGTCATAAAATAATTACAGTCAAATAATAATAAATCTAGAACACTACACAAATGTTCCAAGTTACTCGGATTAATGGTTAACGGTTTTCAAACTAAAATTATGCATATTACAAATATAATTAATTTTATAATGTTTGTGTTATTATTATTATTAAATTTTAAATATTTTCAGTTAGTGACTACATTGGAGGTGGAGAATTATTGCAATTATTACAAAAATTTGGACCTCTACCTGAAGAACTGTGCCGTGTATATTTTGCAGAATTAGTTGTTATAATAGGTATAGATATCGCTTTAATATTATATTACTCAATAACGAAAATATGTACATAGATTTATTTTTTGGGAGAACTTTTCCTATTATTTTGCCTACCTCATTTGTTAATAATTTTATTTTATTGTATAAACTGTTAATGAAGTCTACATTTATCTATAATAAATAGGTAGTATTAAAAAAATAAACTCAAATAATTACCGTATCAGTAAATAAATATTAAATACCTATAAAATTATTTTATTGTGATGTTTAAAAACCTAAAACATCTAACAATTATAAAAAACTTAATGTTTTCCAAATAAAATATATTATCTATAATAAATATGTACCTAGTTGAAAATATGTATGTAGTCAGTGGCGTATTTTCAACTTTTTTCCTGGGGAGTAGGATCTAAAACATATTGAAAATCAACAATTTATATAACCCTCATATATTTTTACTGTAATTAGGGATAAAATTGACTGATGAAAAATCTAGAATCTATAGTGAGATAGATGGGGGAGGTTACTTTGTTAAATAATGCTTTTTCCCAAATATTTAATTTAAATTAAAAATTTTTCTACATTTTTAGATTTAAATGTACTTAATTTTCATATTTTTAGAACATTTTTATAAAATCACCCTGAAAAAATATTATCATTTAGCATTAATAAAAATGAGTAACAAAATTATTTATTCAACATTACATAAATAATTTTCTGTTTGTACGTTTTTCCTTTTTTTCTAATAGTAGTAGAAAAAAAGACTATATGGGTTTTTATTTTTTTTTTTAAATATTTATTGGCAAATTAAGAATATTTAGGTATATCTGATGAACAGGTTATCAGACTGACAAAAATACTACTTACAAAATACAAAAAACTATAAATTAATGAGATTTTTAAAATACAATATTTAATATTCATTTGTTAGACTTTTAAATTTTAATTGATAAATTTACTTTACATTTTAAAGTTCCTTAATTTGATAATAAATGATGAGAAGTACCTACCTAAGAACCACAGCCTAAAAATATTGATTTCAAACACATTATTTTATAAAGTAATTGTAAAAATAAATACATCTATTAGATATTCACTTATAAATTTATATTTTGTTTGTAATATTTAAAAAACGTTCAATAAAAAAAAAAAATGTTTATGGCACTGAAAAAACATAGAAAAAATGTTTAAAACAATTAAAATAATATTTTTGTCATTGCTACCAGACATTTTATACATTTTAATGTGTAATGGAAAATTACTGAAAATAATGGACAATTTTATTAAATTGAAAAATAATACTACTTTGAGTTTTGCTTACAATCATTTTATTTTTAATTTATATTTATTTTATTCTTAATTTAATACATCCACCACCAGTATCCTATCCGACAACAAAGTGTTTTTACCTCTTACTGAACGACTTTTTTGTTTTATGTACATAATAATAATAATAATAATAATAATAATAATAATATACTTTGTTTATTACTTTTTTTTTGAAAAATATATAAATTAAGATTTACTTTGGGTTATTACCGCCAATTTGATAATACATATATTTTATTATAGATTTTCTACATAATGCTGGTATTATATACAGAGATATAAAACCAGAAAATATATTGTTAGATGATCATGGACATCTTCAATTAATTGACTTTGGTCTTTCTAAATGGCTTCCACAAGGTTGTCGTACATCTACTATCTGTGGAACTACTCAATATATGGGTTTGTAATTTTTTTTTTGTAGTGATAACTTATAGATATAACAATCTGCATATTTTAATTCAATTTATTTTTATTTTAATAGCCCCAGAAGTTTTACAGTCGGAACCATATAACCACGCAATAGATTGGTGGTCAGCTGGAGTACTGTTATTTCGAATGCTGAAAAATCAGGTAAAATTTGTTATTAATTTAGGTTTAAGTTTTAAAAAGAATAACATAATGAGTCATCTATTCTTTTAAGCTGATATTCTATTTTAAATATAGGAACGGAAATAACATTGTACAGTAAAATTTGTTAAAATGTATTGTTTTAAAATTTTATCTGTTAGGCTGATGTCCTGCCAACAATTTCAAAACCAGTAGAAATTGTATGATTTTAAACAGTAGCTTTCATAGTAGACGGGGCACAAATATCTTATTCTTTTCCTATTGCCTCATCATCATAACTTACCACTCTTAATTTCTAAAATTTACCTTGATAACTAGTGATATAATATAATATTATATATTATATAAGAAAATATTTTAATACACCTATGCTAAATGCTTATGTCCTATATAAACAATTAATAAAAACAAGATATTATAATATTTAAACTTTTTTTATCTCCTTATAAACGATGAATAAAAATAAAATATAGTTTTGAAAATGTATAAATTTAAGTATATAAATTGATTATGTATAGACTTAACACTATAATACACATGTATATCTATTAATTTATTACACTTAATTAATTATGATAAAATAAGATAAAATAGGATACCAATAAAAATAGAACTCGGGCACAATTCGTTTGTGCCTGGTATTTATGTGTAATTCGTGTCGACAAGTGGAGACAATTATTGGAATTTTCGATAGTTTTCAGTTGTATCGCCTATATGACTCACTAAATATCATATTTTATTTTAATTTAAGTTTTTCGCAAATTATTTTATTTTATTCAATAATTTGGGCAGGGCACGTGCCCATGTGCCCCTTGGCACAAACTGCCACTGATTTTAAATATAAAACCAACGATAGCGTAGTCACATACAAATGGTTTAACTGCCTATAGTTTTGGAATATCTAGCAATCTAACTGTTTGACCCTTACCTAATGCCTTATTAACTTAACCTATGATTTATTGCAAAAAAATAAATAATAAAATAAAATAATTTATTATTTACAGTATTATTCCAACTTCAGTGAGTTGTAACTTATATATAACTTATATATATTATAACATTAAATGTATGTCAATACTATGAATATTTATTTATCTATATAGATATTATTGGGAGTGGGCCAATAAATAATGTGTGGCCCAGGCTTATCGGCACAAAAATCAATTAAATTCAGTGATGGTCCTCCTAATATAGAGTACTATTATTATTACCAGTTTATAACGCATTATTATTATATTTATTAATATTTTAGACTGAGTAAACCTAGAATTTTTATAACAATGTTAATTTATGTTTTAAATTTTTTCCCGTGAACAACTTTTTGATAAATGCCTCGAAACTTATATTTTATATTATGTTTTCAGAATATCTATGTATTCTACTATTATATATACGACTAGGTATGTAATATACTTTCAAAAATTGTTTACACATTTATTATTTTAACAGTAACAGTTTTTTTTATTGCTTTCAAATTCAATTTATCCACCACCAGTATCCTATTTGATGAGCAAAGTGTTTTCAATCTTTATACTGACCGGTCTTAAAAAAATATTGATGTATTTATAAGTTGGTACCTATATTTGTAATTGATATATAGATTAAAAGTTTAAAACTAGTACCTATATCTATATATTTTATTGTTAGTACTTAGTTGATAGGGTTATCATATATTTGTATATGTAGATTCAGTGGTGTATTTAACAGTGGGAGGGGAGGGGGTAAATGAACTGAACCTCAAAACCAAAAACAGATTTTACAATATATTTTAAGACAGGAAGAAAAAATACAAATCATATTATATTGAATTTAATCCACAAAATTGTTGTAAAATCTATATACTTATTGTCAAATACAACAATTATTTTGATTTTGCTAATTATCATACTTGATTATTATTATTTTTAAATATAATACAGTGGATCTCCGCAAACGAGAATAACGGCTCCGTGTAGCTGTGTTATACGAAATGTGTGTTTTAATTAAATAAGTACAAAAATATCAACAGTAAATAGGTACCTATAGTACCGAATTTCTTCTTTATGTGTCAATTTTTCCTAGTAGTAATTTTATTATCTATAGCTTATTTCGTTGTATGTTATTGGTCATTGATAACTATAAGAGTACGTACTTATGTCTTATTGTCTAAATTAAGTGCGGATTGCTGCAGTATATTATATTTTCTTTATTCTTCATATTATGTTAATAATTATTATTTATATCTTATTTATTCTTATATATATTTATATATTTTTTATTTTTAAGAATTGTATTAAAATTTTATCATGAAGTTAAATATTTATTGTCTAAATGAAGCGTGGACTATAGTTTAATCGATATTTTTATTTAAAAGTTTTGCGTTAATAAATTATTATTTTTATCGTACGTGTATCGGAGTTTGTTATTAGTTACTTCCTACTTATTACTTACTGTAAGCCCAATATTAGTTTGCAAGTATTATTTCATATTATTGAAATGTGCGCGGTTCCTTTGGCTCATAGTCTCATTCATTATCATTTTTTGATAAAAATCGCCGAATTTGAATAAAATTTATTAGGTATCACACGTCACATGAATTGCTTTAGACTAGAGATATAGGCAATGAAAAAAAATGACCATAGAGTTGATCCCGCTGTGATCTCGCGGCAGTTGGCAACCCGCGGGCGGTGCACGCACAAAATTCCTTTAAAAAAAAAAAAACGCGTCGACGCCAGCTAAGCCAGCCGAGAGAGGTGAATAACCAGTTCTGAACTTGAAGTCCAATTTCAAAACCGGTCCGTTTGACCTCCGTTGTAGACGGCAGTTGTTCCATGTTATTTTACAGCTATAACAAAATAAAATGTATTAAGACGCCTTACTCACTGATTTAACACACATATTATATTATAGTTTTTTTTGTAACATCAGTCAATCGCTTTAATATGGAGATATATTTTCATATGAACCGCAGACAAAATATATTTCGATACATTTTATTTTATTTTATTTTTGCATTTTTAGAGACGTAGGCACGAGTATATTTGTATTTCTATATAATGTTGAAGATTATTACGGGTATCTAGGTACCTACGTATTGTTAAAACCGTAAAAATAAAATGTTTATAGAATATGAAACTATACTGTTGTTTTAATAATCTAATTGATGATTATTATTGTATTTGAAATACAATTGGTACGTTATAAAAGAATCTGTGTGTTTTCACTTCATTATTGCAATTTTGGCGAAGATAGCAAGTCATAAGAACTATTCAGTTTTTCTTTTATCATCTATACTATTGAAATCAAAATATACGTATTAACAAAAGTGATAAGTTGAATGTATAGTGTGTATGAGTTTCGTTTTTTTTTTCGGCTCACGCCTCTAAGTGTAGAACAATTATTTTTAATTTAACGTATTACATACGTTCACATTGTTTGGATGCTTTAACGTGCATTGTTTTCATTATATATACCCCCTAATGGATTAAAACAATGAAAACCAATTTATTTACCATGCGGTAGGTTATTTGTATTATTTATATCCCGTTCCTAGTAAAATTAATGCTGGTGACATTTTAATTATAATATCGTATTTCGTTTTCCGTTTTTTTTTTTTTTTTTTATCCATTCATATTGAAATACAGATTATTATTTTAATCGTCGACACCAATGTACCTAAATTGCCTATTCAAAACGCCTTCTCAAATGATTATTTTAAACATACTTTTACGCGATTTATGTTAATATTGTGTTATATATTATTTATTTATTCAACGCGTGCTTACATACACTTGCGAATATAGCATGTATGACTTACGTGTATTACGATTTACGTTCAAATGTCATGTATAGGTATATATATAACAAATTAAATAGGTATAAAGTATTTGATTGATTTTTTTCGTGTAAAAACTAATGAATAGAGGAATTATTACAAGACATAAAATTAACACAATTTTAAGAAATTGTATAATATTCTATTGTTGATATATGATGACGATTTGTCATTGTATAATAAATTAGGTACATAATGTGTAAATAGTTAAATACTATTATTTAACAACCTAGTAGCTAAATAGAAACTTAAAACTAACATAGTATTCATGTTTTCATTCATTTAAATTATTATAAATAAGTATAACCTATAAATAAATTATTTATAAATTAAATTGATATCACACAGAAGAATGACTGAATAAATAGCAATTCATTTCACTACAAATCGTTTCAATTGTGAAAAATTGTTATAAGTTATATATGTATAAAAAAATGTTTAAATTAAGTCTAATTAGAAATGAACTACATTGGTTCATGCATTTTCGGGAATGGCACTATAAGATGCACATGATTTTTTTTATATTCAATTTATTTGACAAATATTGTTGTTTTATTTGTTCTGGACGTTATTATGGTCCTTTTGGTGAATGGTTCGTTTACATTGCTATTCAGTCTTGTCATTTTGATTACCTAGTAGTTGATTTTTTTTTGTTTCTGTTTCTTCCCGTTTGAGTCTGTGGGCTTCTTTTCTTTGCTTGCATCCCGTTTGTTGACGGAGTGTTGTTCCTTCTTTTCGTCACTGGCCAATTCTGGTTTCTTTTCTTCTACTGCGCTTTGTTCTGTTGGTTTTGGCGCTTCAGCTGGTGCATCGGCTTTTGGCTGTTCGGCTGCTGCTGCTGCTACAGGCTTCACTTCCTCGACGGGTTTCTGTTCTTCCGCTGGCTTCGGTTTTTCGGCCGATTCTAGAGCAGCTGATTTCTGGCTGTCTTCTGCTGCTGGGACCGCTGGCGATTGGGCGGCTGGTGATTGGGCGGCTGGCGATTGGGCGGCTGGTTCGACGGGACTAGCTTTTATGGCAGGTTCGGCCAACTTTTCAGCTTCAGGTGTAGCTACTGGATCAGCAACTACGGGCACAGCAGGGGACACTTTAGTTTCGGATACTTCGCTGGCAGCTGGTACGGCGTCTTCTACCGGTTTCGCGGGTTCGGGTGCGACAGCTTTGGCGAGTTCTTCGGCGGCTTTGTTTTCGGTTGCTACAGGAGCGGATTCAGCGGCGGGTTTAATTTCTTCAGCGGCTACTGGAGCTGCTTCTGGAGTAGCAGCTGGAGCTGCAGCTGGATCGGCTTGAATTTGAGCCGATTGTTGTTCCACTTGGTTTGTCTCGATGGATTGCTGTTGGATCGCCTTGGCATCCTGGGCTTCGGTTGGGTTCAGTGGTAAAGCTACAGGTACCTCACTGTTGGGCTTGGCTGCTTCTGGTTCGGCCTTAAGGTCACTGGATGGGCTGGATTCTGCAGGTTTGGATTCTTCCGGTTTGGATTCTGCAGGTTTGGATTCTGCAGGCTTGGACTCGGCTTTGGCCTCGGCGACAAGTTCAGTTTCGGCCTTAGCATCAGTTGCTGCTGGTTTGATTTCACTTTCCTGTGCTACGACATTTTCGGATTTAACCGGAGCATCGTTTGTTGGTGCCACAGCGTCGTTTTCAGGTTTGGCTTCAACAACAGCCGGTTTTGATTCGTCGGCTACAACGGGTGCAACTGCATCGCTTTCAGCTTTCTGTTGTGAAAGTTTCGGTTCGCTTTCAGTTTTAACTTCGCTGACAGCAGCTGGCTTGACTTCAGTGTCAGGCTTAGCATCGATTTCCGATTTGGCATCGTTTACTGGTGAAGCAACACTGCCTTCTGTTGGTTTAGCTTCCACTGTCTTTTGAGGTACAGCTTCGGATGGTACTGCAGGTGATACTTCACCAACGGGCATCGATTGGGCGCTCCAGAAAAGTGCTCCGAACAAGCATAGTCCCAAAATTACAGTTTTCATTCTGAAATAAAATCATATCGATAATGATATTAAACATAATATGTAAATTTTTATTATGGTTTTCAAATTATCTTTGTTGAACTAATTGAAATACTCATGTTGATGTAGCAGAAATGACTATAATATTTATAATAGTTCAGTTCGAAACTACCTATCTATTTAATTATTCATTGGAAAATAATGTTAGAACTATTTTTTTTTCGAATAACTTCGGGAGTTTATTATTTATGAAAATCTAGATGACCATTACAAAAAAAAAAAACAAATAATTATTTTGTTCAATGTTCTTCCTTTTATTATCATTATTATTATTAGTTTTTTTTACGTCTATTATTTTTTAAATTGTATAATATAACATTCTCGATTCCAAAATGAATTATTGAAATAAATATTCAATATAATATTATATTACGCTGTTATAAATAATAGGAAACAATCCTAATAATATTGGATTACAATTTGAATGATCATTCAAATGTAGGTTGAGGTCAATTTGTGTATTATATTATTATTTAATTTAAATTGTATTATATCTACATTACATTATTTTCTTATTTTTATTGATTGTCTTTCAAAATATTTTCACTAATTTATATAGGTATCTGTAGGCTGTTATAATATAGAGTGGTACTACATTTTTCAATATGATTATTATTTTTTATTGGATACTATATTCACAAACAAATATTATATATGTATTAGTATTATTTATAAATCTGATATTCTATAAATCATTATAGAATAATCATTATATCGAAAATATAAATCATTTTTTTCACTAATTATTTTATATTTTTATTGCACTTTGAATATTCATTTATTAAGATTATTTTAAAATTATATACTTCAATATTTTGTACAATTTAAACATATATATATATATATATTTTTTTTTTTATTATTTTAATGATATGAATAAACACAATATATTTTTGATACTCGTTTTAAAATCTAGCATTTATTAAAGTAGTCGTTGCATACACATTTTTTCAAGTGATAAAATTAATGATACATTTAATATGTAATATTATTTGTTTTAATGTTATTTTTTAGTAACCACCTATTATTTAAATGTTGTAAATTGAAAAAATGAGTTATTGAGTTATAATATATTTTTTTATAAAATGTATAAATTATTTAGCATTATTTTCATTGGCATCTTATATTTTTAAATATTATTCCGTATATACTTTTTGTATATTAGTTTTAAAACTACTTATCTTATTTTACAAAAATTTGAAATTTAGTTATGTGAAAAATGTGTGTAGCGCGCGCTACGTATTCGAATAACATTTCTAATACACTTTTGACGAAATAATATTGCTAAAAAAAATATTTTACATATTATGTAAATATGTTAAATTATTTTTGACTACACTTGTGCACTTGAACTGTTTATAGAAATGATCTTTATAATTTGAATAATAATAAACGTTACGATTTTTTTTTTTAAATTTATATTAGGTACCTACTATAACTTAATTGTATACCTATAGTAGTATGTATAATTATATATATACGGTAAAGTAAATTTGAAATTACAAAATATATAATAACAATTTATTATTTAGCAACGTTTAGTAAACGTGGAATATGTATATTTTTTCATTATAAAGTCATTTTTACGGGGATTTTTTTTTAAAAATTTGTTTAGATATTTATTATTTATATATTTAGGCATTTTTTTTTCGTATAAATCATGCTTTTCCCGATTACCCGAGTGGATATTGTAATCATAATATATTATTATATACCTACGTACTATATGCGTATATATATATATACATATATATATAATATTGAAATATTGTAGTCCCGTAAAAGATATTATATTATATTTAATATTGTAATATTAAAGCGTATAATGATGTATCGTATAAAACAATATATATACAGGTGTAGAGTAGGTATATTATAATATTTACTGGACAATCAATCGAAACGGGAGGAAAAAATTGATGCTTAATAATAAAAAATAAATAAACGATATAATATGTATTGTGAATTTTTACCTGGATATCTTTCGTGTTTATTAATGTATGATGAGAAAAAAAAACACGACACCGGAATATTATATATGCTATACTATCGGAACAAAAATTGTATTTCAACCACTCACTGATCCGTAATATTTGTGTTGTGCCGGCGAAAAAGTCGTGTCCCAGGTTAGCGCGTGATACTTGTCGCGTTACTACGTTGCACATACGGCGGGCTACCTCTTTATAAGTAGTGGCTCGGCGGCGCCGCTACACACGCACCCCCAGCAGCCTCGCTATAGCTAGCCCACTGCTGCCACCACTCGGCCGCCGCCGCCGTCACCGTCACCGCCACCGCCACCGCCATCGCCACCGCCACCGCCACCGCCACCGCCACCGCCACCGCCACCGCCATCGCCACCGCTTCTCCGTACGGAAAAATTGGAAACCAATAGCAGCGCGTCCATGTAATATTAATAATATAATACAATATAATATGTTATCCGCGTTTGTTGTCCGCGCGCACTTATTGTTTCCGATAATGAAATTAGTTTTTATTTTTTCTATTTCATATCGTATTTCGATTTCGTTGAATTTTTAAACGCCTTTTACTTTTACGTACAAAAAAAAAAAAAAAAATCTCATTTTTTTCCTTTCCAAAAACGTTTATTCTCGTATACCTGTGTATATATATATATGTGTAGGTACCTAGTTGCACGGAGGGCCGTAGTGTCTGGAGCGGCGCAGTGTAAACACCAAATTGTTAAAGATTTTTTTATAATATTGTTGATTGTACTTGCAGTTAATTATTCGAATATTCCGCGTACATTTTTACCACGTTCGTGCTACGGCGAAAACGCGTGTTTCAGTAGGTACCTCAAAATCGGATTTTAAAACGTGCACGTATCTATACATAGTCGGCCAGTGATAATATTGTGCACAACTTAAACGTTCGAACGTTAGCTGGAAAAAAATCGCAGTGGCCAACACAAAACATCCGTTAAAAAGTAGTGTCTTCAATACATTTTATCATTTGTGTTTATCATTGAGATCGGAAATACACATTGTTTTGTGTCACTGCAGCAGTCTGCTGCAGTATCTGATATATAGTATATTAAGACGGGATGTTGTTATTTTGTTAATTTCGGTATAATACCTATATATTTAAATAAAAAGAAAAAATATTGAATTTATCGTTTTATTTAATTTAAATGTAAATCATTTTAAATAATAGAATAATGATTACTGATTTTTTTCATTTTTATAGTGTACAGCTTAGACACATTTTGCATATACCTACAGCATTTAATAGTATATATATATATATTAAGTACATAAAAATGCAGTAAATTATTAAAAATCATATCACTTTCTATAAAAAAGAAAATTAATTTATTAAATAATAAATAACATTTTAAAACTATGAGTGTTTTCCCATATAAAATGACCAAAAATCATACAATAATACTAGTTTAAGATCAATTATCCTAGAAAAGGTAAAATGTAATATTTTCCTTACAACTGACTTTTTGTAGTTATTACATTTGCCGCTATAAGTGAAGTATATACGCGGAATGCAATTGCTCTTTCCCCAATCACATATGTTATTTTATCATAATATTTTTTGATCTTGGATCTATTGAATGTATACTTTATATGTCGTTGATATTAATACAAAATCTTTGTATCTTCCCTTGTTATACATATATACATGTATTTTAGCATATATTTTAGGTATATGTAATAAGTGTATGTACCTATACATAATGTATATAAATGTAGCTTTGCACTGTACCCTATTCCATTTTAACTTAAAATCATTATGGCGTTATAACATCACAGTGATAAACATACTGTTAAAAAATATACAAGTATATAATATATATATAAGTATAATAATAAATAAACACGTTATGGTTTTTGAATTAACCAAGTTTGCTTTATTAAAATGAATTCATTAGGTACCTACGGTTTAATCATTATTTCTATATAATTCATTTATAATGCTTTGGTTTTTTAATCGATTAAAGTAAATGTTGACAATAATTTCGTAATGATTCATAATATAATTATGCATTTTCTATGTATATAAATTATTATACGATCGTGATTCATTTCGTACGGAATAATCTAATTGAAAAGGAAAATACATTTTGTAGGTATATGTTTCGAGTCAGTAAATGTAAATGTAATTTAATTAGTTTGAATAATTTTGATAGCATCAAAATGTTTATTGTAAAAAAATGTTTACTGTATATGATACTTATATGTGTACGAACGGTTTTTATTACGGTGTATCGAATTTTTTTTTTTTCACTTATATGAGATTATATTGCCATACAAATTCAACAGACATACTAACATACTATATGTACATTTATTAAGTATATACATTATGCGTGCGTTCAGTGTACCTATATCCTATATATACACCTATAATCGTTTAGTATATTTGTGTTGTAATATTTCGAACATGAATTTGCTACGCCTTTGTAACCAAGATAACAACTTTATAAACCAATAGACACTAATGTATCCGAAACGTATACTTTAGTATTTTGTAATAATCTTTCTAGTAAAAGTTCAGGGCTATGTTGACCAACTATAGCTATTATATATTTTTTTCAATTGGCGTATGAAATATTATTGCCTGTGTCCCATAAAACTCTGAAATGTTACACGACTTTTGACTTTTCGATATTTATTTTTTTCAGTTGATAAAATATTTCTAAGATATAATTAATTGATTATGATAATTTACAGAATAAGGAAATCATATACAAACTATAATTATGGTACTTTGCATTTTTATAGGTATTATATAATGTTTTTTTTTTTTTTTTTTTTATATTGAATATATTAGTGTGACATTAATTTAAAATATTATATTATACATTTGATAAATTTGTTATTCTCAGTGTTGATGATATTATATATTTTAATCTTATTCACTATATTATGAAAAAAATTTATTCTCATACTGTCATATGGATAGACGGAACTGTCTATGGATATTTATTATTAATTAGTTTTATACATTTATTTCTAACCTAGATATTGAATAAAAATTCTGAATATTTTATTTTGAAGTATTTGATAGCCGTTATAAATTTATTGGACTGTGTGTCGTGTATATTATAATATATGGATACATTGGTATCGGCATTGGCATTGGTATCGAGTTACGCGTACATTTTTTTACTGTTACATTATAGAAAAATAAGAATTCGAGAAGTTTCAATATCACTATTGTATTATAACGAAGGCGTATGAGTAATATTATTTTTATAAACACAAATATATATATGCATATTTTATTTCAAATACTATTTGACATTTAAAAATGTTTTGTCGATGTTTGATACATTCAGTGATGATGCCAAAGGTGGGCTATACAAATCTCTGGCCCTTCCACTGATTTGACTCGATTTATTTGACTTAATTTTCTGTGATACAGGTATTTGAATATTTTCAGAACTTTAATCACACAATTTATCAAGTGAATAATATATTATATGACGAGCAAAAATTAACGTAAAACATAAAATATTTACAAACTTAATAATAAATATGTACCAAACGTCTTATTATCCAATAGTGAAACAAACTATAGTGCAAAAAATACGTATAGGTATTATTAAAAATCATTATCTGAATGTATATTAATAGTACTTGCTAGAACTTTAGTAGATACTTTCAATAAAACAGCACTTCTATCAGAAAAATAATTTCAGTGGACAATTTTACTGTATTTTGGTCAAAAATTTGATATTTAGGTAATATATATATTTTTAGTTTGAATATTGCATAGATATATTATTTTTTCATGTTTTTTTTTTTTAATTAGTAATAAATAGCTTTCTCCAAAAATTTCAAACTCCGTTTCATTGTCACATAATATATGGCTTTATTATAAGCCTATACTAATTATTATATCTATATCTTAATCTGCCCATGAGCGTACCTTTTCATGTATGAAGTGAGTTAAAAATTATGTTCAAATTCTTTGAATGACATTTAAGTATTATATCAATCGAAAAACTGAGACGAAATGGTTTGACATTGATATTGTTATGTTCTGATTAACACGGAGAATTGTTATAAAAATAACAAAATAATCATTTTATTGTTTTTTGTTATTATATTAATATTATTAATTATTATATATTTTCAGTAGAAACGTAATATAAACCTAATATAAATATGTTAATGAAAAACTTTAATATTTCTATAAACTTAAAAAACCGTTTGTTGGGTTATTTTTTTATTATCGACTGTGATAGAGTATATACTATTGACACACACATACATATGTATATATAAATATAATAATAAGTATTTTTATTATTTTCAAGGGGAGTTAATTTTATGTATCCAGTACACACCCCACCCTCTATTAATCAAGTCTCTAATATATGTTTTCCCCTAAAGGCCCTGTCTAGTAAAAACTTGGCGCCGCCACTGGATACATTCAATTGACGCGGGTTAGGTCACTTCAATTAAACATTATTGATATAAATTTATATAAAAAAAGCATGTATACGTATATTACAGTAAAAAAAAAATAAAAAAGAATAATAGAATAAAGTACTTCACATAACCATATTATATAGACAAGAGTACAAGATTATTTTGAAGTTTTGTGCTGCATATCTATGCTTGTAGACGTTGTTTTTTTATTCGTTTAATTTTTTCGATTTTTATATTATGAAACATTACATTAAAAATATCTCAAAATAGTGTCGAATTGTATTTTTGATCAATCATGTCCAATAAGATAATATTATATATTGTGTACGCGTATTATTGTTTTACAACTTTCAGTTTCGTATTCAGCATAAATCATACGTGTGTAGTGTTTGCAATTTGTATAATTAGCTTGTTTATGTTTTGATATACGAATGGAATAGGTATCTATAGTGAACGTATACGTTTTGTCATTATTAAATAATAAATAATACACGTTAATTACGACAGTGAGGCAGGTATAATTTTTATTATAGAATATATTCATAATATAACGTGTTAAATTGATACTCATTTGTTTATTCCAATCGAGTGTAGCACGTATAATATCTGATACGGCTGCAATATCCGAATTTCCCCGGAGAATTTAGTTGCATGTTGTTAGTGGTAAATTAAATTAAAAAGGTCAGAAAACAAAAGCCTCGTTAAAATACACGTATATAGAGTACATAATATATATTGTGAACTAAAACAAATTAAAAAATATATAGCAAAAACTCGGCTTAACCAATTTTGGATTTTAGTTTAACATTTTTTTTTTACATAACTTGCTTTTATTCCCCTGACCCGAGTTCGGGACTTCAAATATTGATTTTCGGTCTTTCGGTGTAGATAATTTATGGTTTGTCCCTTTTCTTCGTTGTTGGACCAAACCTAGTACGTCGTATATGCGCTATGTATATTGTACACTGTGTAAATTAATAATATTGAATTAAGCAACACATTTTTTGGAACAGTATAACTGGAAATTCTGTATACCACATACCTATTACCTATACTTATTACCCATGTGTAATACACATTGTGTATATACCATTATTGTGATTATAAACATGTATGTATTATCGCGCGTTCAAAATTATGTTTTTCTTGATATACTTGATATATGTGTATATAAAAAAACATGATTGATATATAGCTAGCATTGTATTAGGATTAAGTATATTTTAATCGTAATTTTTGATAGTGTGTACTTAATATATAAACGCTTAAAAAGGAATAAAAATTAAAACATAAAGTAGACTTTCCCGCGTTTTTAGTAGCATCTATTTTCGAGTGGTTGAATTTTTTAAAAATTCATTCCAGTTACAGCAACCATATTTTATATTCTATTATTTAATAATAATATATTCGTATGAGAATTGATTAATATATAATAAACAAATAAGGTATATGGACAATTTGGGTTATTTATATTACAAACAGGTTTTTATTTTTTAATTATTCATTTAATAATAACACAACCAATTGGTTGTAACTTATAAGTAGAAATATGCATTATCGTTCTCTAATAAATTCTGTATATTAAATAGCTATACTGTAGAGGTATGTCCCGTTAAAAAAATATTATTTAAAAAATTGTGTGTACTTTACAATAATATATTTTGGTCATTAACAATAATAATATAAGAATGTAGAGTGCGATCGCTGGTATTTTATCGAACAAGGCGTATAATAATAATTAGTATATTATCCGATCAACTATAAGGAACTGTTTTAGTACTAATGGTTTGTAAACAAATTAAAATTTCTATTATTAGATTTATATAAATTAATTTATCGACTGTTAATCTCAAAATAATTAACCTCTTAAAATGCATTTAAAAATCATTTGTTATTTGAACTGTATAAAAATAGAATGTACTTTAAAAAAATTTTACGGTTTTAAAATGTTTTTTTTTTGCAAGTTTGTAGAGTTTTTCTATGTGTATGAAGATAGATAATGCGATGCGCGGTGTCTCTCCCTTATTTAATTCAAATGTCGTATTTTGGAAGAGCAATCAAAACGTCTGGAAATCAATTTTCTGTCTTTAAATGAGTCACGCAATTATTATTCATTGAATAAATTTGGAACACTCGGTTCGGAAGTACAAGTTTACCTTTACCTATACCTATATAGCTATTCAGACAAAGCGGCCAATTTATCGCCGCCCATTACATCTCGTTATCTTTCGGACCCATCAGACGGTTTTTGTTTTCGGGATTCTTCCATTGTGTGTATTGTATTTTTTGGTTATTTTTTTTTTTTCTAAACAGGCCAATCTGTATTGTAGATCTTGGCTAAATGGTATCCCATTATTTTGTTAACCCTTTATTAAAGTAAACGCACATTATCTTTTGCGTGTTTGGCCCGCAGGTTCGTATTCTCGACCACATTCCGAAGGTTTTTTTTTTCTTTCTTATACCAGCTACGTCATGACAAAGAGAAGACAACAGCCGCGGATTGTTAAACGTTGTGGGCCCAGCCGCTAAGTCGAAAATATATAATATGCGAACACCGAACAGCGTATTATACGCATATAATATATTATTGTGATACGCGTATTAATTATTATTATCAATATATATTTTATCATTCGGATTTCTGGATCGTCGAGAGATTTATAAGTGTTTGTTACGACATGAGACTATATATATATATATATATATACTGTACGAGATAGACGAGTTATACCTAATATCGACATTGCTAATAAAAATTGATCCGATGAACGTCACGCATAATAATATAGTGGCTAACTTCAAAATTTAACGATGGAATTTGTTTTTATTTTTATGAATCATTAACGTCTCGTGCTGCGATTGTTTATGTTTTGATATGCACTCGCCTGCGGTTGTTTTAAACGAATCTGTAATATGTATTCATCTGTGCAAGACGCGCTTAATGTGTATTATGTGCCTGTAATATTTATGGCAACGCGCATAGACCTCCATAAATGCGATCAACGCGTTGTATCCGTACGAGACTTTATTATTATCTCCATCATCATCGTATTAATATTATAAAAAAAACTCACGTTTACCAGAATGAGATGGATGGCATGCATATCGGAAAACACGCAAAACGGGTTTAGTTGGTCCGACTATTATTATATTGTTATTATAATATTTGCCAGAGAGGTCAAAATTAAATGTAACGGGATCACCACGGTATCATTATGTTAACCGGACAGTTTATTTTTAGCCCGGACGATTAATTTATTATTTATAATTATATACAAGTGAGGAGAAAATTGAACGTCCTGTATCCGTGCTGACTGCGCGAAAGGACGTTGGTTTATATTTATAAATACAGCACTGGTAGTGTAGTACACATAAGTAGGTACACACTGTTCTGATGTTCCGAGTATGGGATGTATTTACTAATTACATAAATTATTAAAAAATGTAAATGTAAATTATAAATTGACGCATTCAGATTTATTGGAGTATCTAGGTACACAGAAAAAAAATAACAGGAAAATATCTTGTAATATTATTGATTTCATTATTATCGACATTTGCATTTTGATCGATTGTAAAATAACTATAATATAGTTCCACTTTGCATATCTTATTATTTGCTTGCGTTATATATAGTATTTGTATTATAGGTACATATAGTACCTACTTATATATGGCTATTATATTATATTATATCTATTAAGTACTACAAAAATAATCTTAGGCAACGTTTTAAAAGAAAATCTTTTATAATATCACAACTAACAAATGTTAACTAAAAAAAAAAAAATGTTCTGTATTATAGTCGATAATTCGATGACAAATTTCATAATTTAATGTAATTTCCTTATAAAATAAACAAGGTAGCCAAAAGTAGTTTTAATACAATTTAAAATCCTCAATTGGATTTATAATAGTGTGATATTTTGTGTATATGCATTAGGTACCTAATCAATTGCATATACAAATACTATTCGCAATGAAAATGAACTATATAAAATTCATTCAATCTATCAAAATTGAGACCCAGATAATAACAATATTTTATTAGATTAAAAAATTCTTAATTTTAATTTTTTTGTTATTTTGGTAATAGATATTGCACTAAGATTCGTAACTTGAAATTTTAATAAAATATTAATCTAAATATAATATGTAGGTACATTATCTTTAATACGCTTTAAAAATCATTAGGTACGAGTATTTGCGATTTAATTTTTTTTATGAGCACTTAAAATTTGGAAAAAGTTATAATACTATAGTCAATGGTTGGTCTAGAGATCGAGTTGTCGTCAATATTAACAAATATAATAAAAAATATCAAAATTATCGTTTTATTTTTAAAATATGAATTAGGAAGAAAAAATTGTAAAAATGTATCTAATTATCATAAAATATATAGTGTATATAATTTGATTTATCTTGTATCTTTTCGCATAAATATATATATAATACCGGAAAAAAATGTATCAAGATACAAGATACAATTGTAATATTGCCCAACCCGCTAGATATAATTTATAATTGCTTTCAAGTTTAATATAAATCAAATGTCTATAAACATATAATAATTTCCTTGCTTTTTATTTTCATGTCAATATTGTTTCAATGTATTCAGTTTTAATTATTTTCTTTGGTTATTTAAAATGTGTAAAGTTTATAAATTAAAAAATTAATTGTGTAGTTTTTTTTTTTTTTTGGAAGAGGGCAGGGTATTTTTTATTTTCCCTGAGGGTCTGCTTCATTGATCATGTTCGTGAGTATTATAATATTAAAATTGCACCAGGAAACACAAAGTCACGACCACTCAAAAATTCCAGATAATTATTTATCGATTAAATAAAATCGCACCATCTTGGCGCCCATCATGTTCTTAAAACAACCCGTTTCAATAGGCCAACACGTATGTGCAGCCGGTTTATGACTAAGATTATACTCCAGAATAAACCTCGAGCCTTGAAAAGTATTATTTACGAGTTTGTTGGACAAAAAAAAAAACATACATTCATAATATGTATTTTCTTTCTTCTCATCACAATAAAATTATTATGAAACGATATTATCTTCAACCTTCGGTAATTTACAACACCTGTGATTTAAATGATTGGTGCATTTGTTAACAGAAAACTAATTACCGGTTCTTAAATAAAACCTGACAAACTCGACCTCCGTATGGAGCTTTCCAAGCTAAATCGGAAGTGTGTTTTTATTGTTTCTTGACCCATTTTCATCGGGGGTAAAAAATAAAAATATATCCGTGTTTAATAAAAAGCATCTCCGGAAATCAATTTGAATTAGTTGATCAATACATACATATATTTTATTTCTAAAGGGGTTTCTTTATTAGTGTTATTTTATATGTATTATATATTATTTATGTATTGTTTATAGATGTTGATTGTTTAGATATTTACGTTGAAATAATGTTGAAATTTTACAACTATATTATATTAGATAGTAATATAATATATTTATATATATATAAATATATTGGTATTTTATCTTTCAAAAATTATAAATCTTAAATGTTTATAAATTAAAAATATTTATATTTCACAGCTTAAAATTCCGTAAAATTCTGTTGTTAAATACTGATTATATCATTATGTAAGATTTTTCTGTATTTATAACTATGAACATTGTGTATACCTATTTATGGTAATTAGTAAAACAATTATAATACATTTTTATTATATTTAAAGGATTTTATTATAACGAGTAAATAATAAGCAAACCCATATGAAATTTAAAATAAATAAATAACTTTTTATCTGCCCGTTGATAACCAATAATTATATTATAATGACCATATACCTACTTAATTGTCGTTGTTTTTTACATCCTATAGCTAACAAAATAATTTGATTTTCTAAATGACTATTTATATATTCATGTACATAAATGCACTAATATATGATGCATGTAATATGTATAATGTATATATTGTACGTTATGTATTTCATAATAGTTGAAATGAAAAATTGAATTCGTCTATGAATATGGTTATTTGCCTTGCAGATGTTAATTATTGTTATGTATATTATTATATATGATAATTAATCAATATTAATTATATATTTAATTATTGCAAAACATTGAATGATATTTGGTTTTAAAATTTTTTAATGCTAACCTATTTTGGTTATTTCAGTTCTAGAAATTAATTAAATGTTAAAAGTATTTATATCAAACATTATTTAAACTGTAACTATAAAAAATACATAGGTATACTCGTATGTATTAAATTAAAATTAAATAGACGTCAGGATTATTTTATTATGACAAATTATATTGTGACATGCAAAAAAAAAAATATATATATATATACTTTGTATTTAAATTACATTACTTATGAACCGAGTTAAATTTAATTTAGTGGGGTTACAAAAATATTTTAGTTTAACTTATTATGTTTAACGCAAAATGTAAAACTATTTTTCGGTATTTTTCAACTATACATAATTTATGGCCGGTGTATTCTAGTACGCTATTCATACATTTATAATTTATTAATAATTTTAATAACTATAAAACTCAATTATTTTACATGGTCAGTAACTTTCGGAAAATGAGTGAGAACAAAGTATTTTTAGAAGAGAAGTTTACCGGTCGTTATGTATTGTTAATTATCACTAAAATCTTAGATTAACAACGAGAGGTCGAGGCGCTATTCATAAGGAATAGATATCCGTGTTGTTCAATTAATTTTTTGTATATCTTAATATTCACATCATCGTTGCATAATTTATCATCCGATTAATTTTAAATTATAGCCTTTTATATTTTTTATTTATTTAGCCTTAATTGAATAATTTTTAAATTGAATTAACATAATATTATTATATATGGGCACCGTTTAATTTACACGTGGTTTTCAAATACGTTAAAAAAATAATAATGAACAAAAATAAAAATACGTATCTTTATTATAATATATGTTATGTATTATGTGCAGTGTACGAAGGACCGGAGAATCTGAAAGAAGATACAAATGACCTTTAAGATAACGTCTTAAATTAGTTTTTAAAGTTCCGTAATTATTTTTTACATTTTATAATTATCTCAATTTTTAAATTATGTTTTGTTGAATATAAACGGGTGTAATGAGTAATTACTGGGTCATATAGTGTGTCCATTCACATGCGGTTAAATACAGTTACTTACTAGTTTGTGTGAAATATAGGTATAAATACCTAATTAATGATAATTTAAAAGTATTAGAGTACATATATGTGTAAGTATATACCTGAAATATTTATTATACAGGGTGATTAGAAATTCATATAGCAATATGGCGGAGAATTTCGAAACATTTGAATTCGTACAGTTTTTGTAATATGATTTGTAATCACTGGTATTGTACTGTACATGTTGTATACAATACTATAGTAATAATTAAGAAAAATAACTTAGAGGTACGTTTACACTTTTCACTTTGGACGATCGTTTCGGATAAGTAAAAAGTGAACAATTCCAAAATCTAGGATAAGCAAAGGTCTAGTTTAACATTCGTATTCACTTTGAATGATTCATTGTCATTGAATAATTAAATATGTAAATCGTGTAAATATGTATTACCCTATCAGTGAATGTTCATAGCTAAGAAGTTGAGTATATAGTAGAAAAATGAACATGATAGTAATTTGATGCCTTTTCAATTTGTGAAATGTAAATAACAGACTATCTTCAACGATTTCATACTTTTTGGTAGAATCGCATCCACTGTGGTCGCCAGAAATACTTTGTATTTTATACACTTTTCATACCCTTAGTCGCGTCAATAATATTAAGTTCAATTATCTTCAATTCCACCTAGAATAACATAATAGTATGGTTTTTGCTGACAAAACTGCGGGACTCGGATTTATATTTTGAAAATGGACATTGATTAATTAACATATTTACTTTGGTTTAATCAAGGGAATTTTAATATTTAGGATTTTAAGTTGTGATATGGATGAACAAAATAATGTTATGTTTTTTCATTTCTGTTTTTATTATATTAAAAATCCCAAGTAAACATATGTTTTTTAATCAAAATCCGTTTAACCAAAGTCTTACAGTTTTATCAGCAAGATCTACATTTCTGCTTAAAAAAAATTTTTTTAATGACAATAATTACCTTAATTATATATATATATTTTTTATTAAAGTTGATGACGTATAAAATAAAGTGTAAACCTATTTTTGACGAAGTGATGGGAAAATGGTAAAGGAAGATTCAACAGATATTATTGACAGGTATAATGACGTGTTTTATTAAAGGACAGAGAGTATAATGGGTGGGGAATATAATGAGATGAGAAGAAAATACAGTAAGAGCAGTACAGGTGGAATGGAATCCGCAGGGAAATGGGCCTGCGTGGATGACCCAGAAAGGATGGAAATAATTTGTTCAATAAGCAGAAAGGTGATGTAATGTTGTGTTGGTAGTAAGAATTCTTAGAAAATTGCTATAAAAAGATGAGATATTTATTATTTTTGATAACTTATTATTCATCTATACGTGTAAATGGCTTGTTTTTTTTAATTCTGGATATTCACTCAGGGTACCCGTACTTTTATAAAGGAACTAAAATTGATCAAATTTACGAGTATACATTAAAGTTCAGATATATTTAAAAATTAAATATTATTTTTATTTTACTGTTTACTATTAGAATTCTGCATTATAAATCAGTACTTAGTTTAGTTCAACTGTTTATAAAAATCATAACAATAATATTCAGTATATATATATATACATGATTCTTTACAAAAATGTGCAATTATTTATATTTTTACAATTTAAAATATTTCAAAAATGCGAAAATGTAAGAAAATTTTCGAGGTTATTCAATTGTACCTTGGTATATTACAGGCATGTAGGCAGGATTTATTTTATGAGGGGGTCAAATTTTTATTGGTCCCTTTCAGCATAAAAAAAAATTTGGTCAGTAGGGGATGGAAGCAGTTTACATGAGATACTTCGTAGAATACTGGTAGATATTATATTAAATTTAGTAGCAATTTTTTCAAAAAAAAAAATTTGTAAAATATTTATGAAAAATATTTAATATACATATATTATAATAGTAAAATAATTATTTCGGGAAAATTTCAAATTTATAAGCTCGTACTTTTCAGAAGTACGAGAATATTTATTATATTATTATTACTTGTTCTATTGCCTTCCTGGTTTAGTTTTTCCTTATACGTTTATGTAACGATTGGGTCATAGGTGTGCACAAGGGTGTACTGCTATTGCTGTACCTAAAACTTATTCTGGATTTGTATGTAATGAATACGTGCTAGATAAATACTTAAATTGATTTTACATTTATTTTTTTAATTTTTTCGTGTGTTTTATCAAAAAAAAAATCATAATATCCAAGGTTTTTTCATATTTTTCTCATCGACAACCTTCAAAAATTCTCCACAGTTATTTTAAAAATTAATTATAGATTTTGACGATACATTTTCAAGTATATAAACTAAAATTTCTGATTATTCCTATATTTATGTTATATTATGATGAAAAAAATACGGGCTGCTTGCTAGGTATATATGTAGTATGTAGTATGTACCTATTAAAGGACCAGTTAGAATTTTCACGGAATTTGACACGAAATCCTGTACAAACCAGTATGTCAGGAAAAATTTAAGTAATAAGAAAGAAACATTACTGTAAAACCACTAGCTTCCTTTCACCACTCAGAATAAAAAAAAAGTCACATATTGGTCATAAGTATAATTGGTATAATACTATCAACTAATAAGTTATGTAGGTAATATATTTGTAATGTTTGTTTTCGATATAAGCAAGTGTACTGTGTAGGTTAGGAACATAATATACAAAACTTCTATAGGTATAATGTAAAAGGTTTAAGAGGACACTTTACATACGATTTTTAAGAAGTTTTGTTTGGGCAAGTTTTATGTAATTTTAAGAAAAATTAAAATTCAACAATTTAAAAATATTTAATTATATATTACAAAAGGAATTTTAAAATAGTCATGTGTCAGTACTATTTTTTATTGTTGTATCTCGATATTTGTTCAAAATCACGTTCACGTTTTAAAACTACAACTTTTCTCTACAAAATATGAAAAATGTGAATATTTAATGTGCTCGAGCGTAGAGTTTTTTTCAATATATTTTTTTGAAAGCCTAAAATCCGTGATTGAAAATCGTACAATTTTAAAAAATTTAAATTCCACGCTACGGCATAGATAGTATTCTCATTTTTCATATTTTCTATACATTTTGACTCTGCGATTACTAAGAGAAAAGTTGTAGTTATAGAGCGTGAACGTATTTTAATACTGCTAAAATGGGTGTGTAACATCCTCTTAAAAAACTGAGGGGGTCAATTCGTGGCTACTGATTTTGCTAAAGGGGCCCGACCTCCTCAGGTTCCTCCCGTGGCTATGTGCCAGGTATATTAGTTATTATCTATATAACAGATATTACTATATTACATTGACATATAAACTAATAAACATGTATATGCTATAAATTCTCTGGCTTGATAACTGTTGGTAAGTAGTTTTATTACAATCACTATACTATCTATTGTTATATCTTGAAATAATGTTTAAACTTTTACGGTTAGTAAGAGTTTGGAAAATACAGGGAGGGGCATTTAAAATGGGGAATAATCGTTTATGAAAGTATTCGGTATTCGTCTCGTATATAAATTATTTTTATATTATAAAGACAACTGACAAATGCGAAAGGTAATGGAAAATACCTTGTCTGTAAAATATGTAAATATTATGTGTTAGCTGTAGATTTGTTTTGGAATACTATTATTCGAGGACAAATTGTATATATTATTATAGACACAGATTATATTATATAGTGTGTTCGAGATAACTGTAAATATTATCTTCTTATCTCCTCAAGTTTTTAAGTAATTTAAATTGTGTGTTTTTTTTTTTTAGGTAATAGAGGACATAAATATATATATATATATATTATATATTTTTTTTTTTGTATGTTTTATAACTTTTATATTCTTTAGATATTTTAGGCTCTTTTAGATTCATACATGCACTGCAAAATACTTTTTTTTTCAAACTAGTAACTCCTATTTGGACACAAGATTGTGGTAGATGACATTTTTTAAAGAAATTATTAATCGTCCCAAATCCAAAATTAACCTAACCGAATTACAGTCGTTAGAAATTTGAAAAAGTCAAGATTTAAAAAAAAAATTGAAATTGCTATAACTAGGTCGATTTTGGGTTTAGGCCCATTATTGTATAGATACATTAAAATGACTCAAAAGAATCCAAATCTTGTGTCAAAATTAATTGCGTTAAAACTGTTTAACACCATTTTTCACGTCGTTTCGACGACCCTAATCTTCAACTTCCACTCAACTCAATTTCCCACATTCTCTTTATTGACATCAGCCATCTTCATATTACTCTCTATCATATATCCAACCATTTCTTTCTCGGGTTTCTTCTTACTCTTTTTCCTCCTACATATATTTCCTTTACTAATCTTACTGACTGCCTCTGTATCTCTTCCCTCCTTAAAATATGTCCAAGCCATCTCAGTATATTCTATCTCTTATATACTAATTCCTTATTTGTGTCTTCTCTCTTCACTTCTCTCCACTCATTCACCCTAACATTCTAATCTATTATATCCTCTGTTATATATCCGCTATCCGACATTCTGATCCGTAAATCATCTTTTAACTTTTTCAACTCTGAGTTTAGTATCTTCCCCCGGAATTGTACCGTCCTTCCATTAAAATAGATACCTGCAAGTACTCGAACTTGTCAACCTCATTCACTCGGTGGCCGCCACTCATTTTCATTATACTCGCCTTTCCGCGTTCTCTTTCTCCGAAAATCGTACTTTATGAAACGGGGGGGGGGGGAAATGAAATTATTAAACGTACAAAACATAATATTATGTATTTTTTATATGTTTTTCTATATTGAAAAAAAAAATACACCAAGTTCAAAATGATTAAAAAATCGAGAAGACACGGGCGGTGTTTCCTTTCCAGTTATCTCGAACGCACTCTGCGGGAACGCGGGGACGGGCGGCGCGTTTGCGGTAATAAGACTATTGGTGCGTCATTGGCGGCCGTACGGGCACCCGGTAATATAATATGTATTATCATTATATTATGTAGTACGTCGATTTCGTCGGGATATAATCAAATTTTCATTTATTACGTACTAATATATAATAGTAAAGAACAAAAAAAAAAAAAAAAAAAAAATTGCGATTTAACCGTCGTCAATTGTGCGCGCGTGTGCTACGCGCCAACATAATATAATATTATCGCTATCCGCCCGGTGGCTGCTTGCACCGCGTTCGACTGAAATGAATCTCGCTATCATCGTCAAGTTGAACAACCTTCATTGTGCTCTCGCGTTCACACGGCCGATTCTCGCGTACCTATATAGTATGTGCCCGTAACACCATAATGTAACGTAACATAACATAACATAATATAATATATAATATATATACGCGGACGAGTACTACTATTACGCGTTTTTTTTTTTTTTTCTCATTTTCTTTTACGGGCAAAGGAAATCGTGTGCAAGGGTCGTTGTCATCGTCGTGGCCATAAACGGGAACCTGCAGAAAATGCGGCGGCGGCGGCGATCGGTGCGCGCACATACATCATCATAATAATAATAATAATAATAATAATAATAATAATAATAATAATAATAATAATAATTATTATTATTATTTTTATTATTATTATTATTTATTTTCGCGATATAATCGGACCGGGAAAAACGTCACTTTAACGCGGTACAGGAGACAGCACAATGAACCAACCGCGGTCCCACTGTAGTTTTGTATAGTTGGTTTATAGTCGGGTATAGTTTTCATGAAGCGTTCATTATCCAGTCGATAGGCATTGGTCTATTTTAAACGTGTATTGCTCGATGGCGGCACGTATAGAATATGTTGGTATTTAGAAAAATAATGTTTGTAAAAAATCGTTTTAGCGGTTTTTGTGCAAATGCTTGGATTGAAACGAGTCTGGCAGTGTCTAGAAGCGTGTGTGGTTAGTGACGTGGAACGGGGCGCCAAATATTGTGCGAAGGGCTATGTTTTGGACACTCTTCAATTATGATCGATTTGTGCGTGAGATGAGAGCATTCCAAGCGGGAGGGGAGGGAGGGGGCGGCGTAGGAAATGATCGACCGGACGTACATTTGAAAGATGGAGAGTTTGGTAGCTGTTGGTACTGGACGAGAAGTAGTTTATGTATATAAGGTCTTGGTGCCATACGCGGTCAAACGTCATGCGGGTATTGTATTATAGCGCTGTGCAGACTGATTAGGGCACAGAGTTGCGGTCGGACCATTTGCGGTCATAATAATTATTTAGTAGTAGCACAGAATAAATTAAATCAGAATGGACACTAAATGTAAACAAAAAAAAAAAAGGCAGCCATTTAGCAATTGTTATCAGCTACGTAATACGTTATGATAACATGGTCTGATTTTCAAAACAGTTTTTCGTTCGACGAATCTGGTACTTTTCT
Organism: Pemphigus obesinymphae; assembly: GCA_025469235.1. Taxonomy (NCBI): domain Eukaryota; kingdom Metazoa; phylum Arthropoda; class Insecta; order Hemiptera; family Aphididae; genus Pemphigus; species Pemphigus obesinymphae. Next base: position 57,533 of record JAIPRL010002564.1, read on the forward strand.
GTTTTTAATTTTGTATTAAACTGTACAATTATTTATCTAATGTATTTTATTCATTCCTATTGTTAATTAACTATTATATTTTTACAAATTAGATAATATACTGTTAAAAAAGTGTTTTTTTTTTCAATAG